>PVIY010049401.1:0-16752 GCA_004026745.1 Myrmecophaga tridactyla | reverse complement strand
TCACAGTTCCTCCAAAGTCTTCCCCTTAGCCATCCAAAACACCATTCAAACATATCTGGCATTTGCAAACCGCAGCAGCACCCCACTTCTGGTACCAACTCTGTTCTAGTTTGCTAGCTGCTGGAATGCAACACACCAGAGACGGATTGGCTTTTAATAAAAGGGGATTTATTTTGTTGGGTCTTCAGAGGAAAGGCAGGCTAACTTTCCACTGAGGCTCTTTCTTACGTGGAAGGCACAGGATGGTCTCTGCTGGTCTTCTCTCCAGGCCCTTGGGTTCCAACAACTTTCCCCGGGGTAACTTCTTTCTGCATCTCCAAAGGCCTAGGCTGAGCTGCAAGTGCTGAGATGAGGAATGCCGAGCTGCTTAGGCTGTGCTACGTTGCGTTCTCTCATTTAAGCACCAGCCAATTAAGTCAAACGTCACTCATTGCAGCAGACACGCCTCCTAGCCGACTGCAGATGTAATTGGCAACAGATGAGGTTCACGTACTGTTGGCTTACGTCCGCAGCAACAAGACTAGGTATGCTCACCTGGCCAAGTTGACAACTGAATCTAACTAACACAAGGAGCAATCTTGTAAATAAAGTCAGTACCAGCATCTCTTTCTGTGGATTGCCCATCAGGGCATCAGCTGAAAATCGGTCACCCCCTAAACCCCAAGATTCAGGCAGAATCTGCTGATCTTTCTAGCTCTCTCTTGTAGCCAGGTCACCCCAGGGATACTCATGGAAATTTCACTGTACTTACAACTCAGTGCAAGACTGCAACTTATAATTAGTATTGTAAAGAAAATATCTATCCCCAAATCCTGCTATCACTCTGTTCCCCATGTGTGCACACTGGCATGGGGCTGTGTCCCCCAGGAAGAAGAGGCACCTAGTTTTTGAAACAAAGGGTATCATCTCCTTAACAAACTGTCTGCTCATGATGGCACCTTATTTCTAATAATCCATCCAAAGTAGGCACCTTTTCCTAATATCCTTATGGCACTGTATAAGAGAATGTAAGAAGTCCTTGGGGTCTACAAATCACCATTAACAAAGTGAAGACTCTTTTCTCTCTCCCTCTCCTCTGCTTTTTCTTCCTCTATTTCTCCCCCTTTGAGGTAATTGTTACTTCAGAATTCTCATTGCAAGTGTCCTGATACATTTCAGAGTCTCGGAATGGGAGGAAAGGAATTGAAACTTTTGTTAACTTTATTAGACATGCATCTCAGTTCCCAACTTTGATGATAGGAACATTGTGTTAATCTTTGTAAAAGCCCCCCATAATTAACTTTCTAATTCCCAGCACAGGTAATAACACTGTGCTGTTCACTCTCACCTCTCCAGCTGCACTGACCTTTCTGACCAAGGGAAGATGGGTCAACTTGAACAGCAAATGCACTTCCAGGCCTTGATCAGAGGTTCCTTGACCAAATATTTACCCCTATACACCTTAGTTAAATTTTAGCAAACCTAAGAAAGAAATTAGACTGCAGCCCCTAAACTTTTGATTACATTCCCTAACTTTTCTTATTTCCTGAAGAATTCATAAATGTCATCTCCTTGATTTTCCTTTGTTCTTTCCCATTTCTCTTTGATCTAAATATTGCATATAAATCTTGTTTTTGCAGTTCTTTGGGGAGGCAGGTATTAAACAGTGAGGTCCCTGTTTCTGCCTGGTAAATCACTATCCTTTGTGACCAAAATGCGTCATTTTCTCCACTTCAGGCAAGAACCACAGACCTGCAGAATCCCCTTCAAGCTCTTGTCCTCCAGATCCTGGCAGGGCAAAAGTCTTACTTGAACCCTCCACAACACTTGCTTTAGCCTCCATGACAAGCTCATCGTGTAACCAAGAAATCAGATTTCAGGGATGATTTTGATCATTGAATCATTTTATAAATATTACTTTTTGCTTTCTGGCATATTGAAATAGACAGGGAAATACCTAACCTCTCTGAACTGAAATCAAGCTGCCTTGATCTCTGAAAATGATTCTATAGTTTTTATCTTCTGCTCCTAAGATTGCAAAAGCCTTGTGACTAACCTTTATCTGTACCTAGTCATCCAGTTTTTCAACTTTAGAGTCTTGTAATCACTAAAGACAGTCCCTAATGTTTGTTAATGAAGGGTCTTGGGTTCACCCAGAACTAACCCACCCCAAGTCCAAAATTATCTCAATGACTGAGACCGGATTTAACCTAAGTGGGCCCACCTGACATGTGCAGTAGCTTAGACTTTAACCTACAAGTCACCCATACCTCATTCTGCCATTTTCTTACATACATTCTGTAGCTAAGCATGGAATCAATCTGCACATGCTCAATAATCAGATCACCTCTAATTATACCATCTTGGACCACCATTCTATACCCTGCCCATCTTTTCTCTAATGAAACTATCCGAATTACTGCAGTTCAGGGAGACAGATTTTGGGCCTCTAGACCATCTACTTTCCTACTATGTATCTAGTAATAAACTCTTTCTCTCTTTGAAATCCCAGTGTCTCAGGAATTGGTTATTGAGCACATCAGGCAAAAGAATCCATAGCCTTTGTCTGGTAACCATCTCAGAAGTAACACACTGTTAAAGTGGAGTTGGACATGTGTGGTCATCAGGGATTTATTCAGGTTGTCATTTTCCCAGCACTCTATAGAATTTCTCCAAATCATAAATCCCAAAGGCCTGTCTAAGCATCAGACTTGACAGAACATAAGTTCCAGCTCCTACTTGTCTCTCTAGTGCCACGCATCCCATCTCTTCCACTTGCCCTCTGCAGTCCAACCACTCTTGAAACTGAGAAATTAACATTTAACAAATAATTATGATGACTGAATCATTACACAAATACCTTTGTCTTAATTTCTCATATTATAGAATAGCCAAAAGGAAATGCCTGAAAATTCTGAAAACCACTGAATTGCAAATTGTAAAAAGTTGAGGACTAGCCTGGCCTCGTACCCCTTTTATGCGGTTATTGCCTCCACATCACAATTTTCCCTACCACAGTTTAGACAGATTGTGAGTCAGCATAAGAAATTAAATGGGAATTATTGGGGAATTTTGTGGAAGCTGCAAACAGACTGCTGCAGTTGGCCTCCACTGTAGTGTTAATGAGTCAACTATAAGGCATGTCAAGACAACAGACAAGGAAGTGAGAAGTCATTGCTGCAGCTACACCAAAAAATGCAAAGCATTTGCTTAAACCACAAGATCCACATCTCTCTTGCGTAGAAAGTACAACATACTTTGGGTGCAGAATTGTTATAAAGAAGTCATTCTGGTGGACTCTGGCATCATATATGAAAATATTAAGTCCTTATATGATTTCTTGAAGGGAAATGAAGGTGAAGCTCCTTCCCCTGTGGATTTTCCAGTTAGAAAATTTTTTAAAAAAGGTTTAGCCTATGCGATGTAAAAGTAACAGGAGAGGCAGTATCTGCTGATCAACAGGAGCTAGGAGGTTTCCTGAAACCCTGAAGAAATTGATTGAGTTTTTCTCTGTTATGAAGGGAGGGAGGGCCAAAAATTTTTATGCAGATTTTCCAGATTGCAGGAACCCTGTGATCCAAACTCCTAAAAAGTGAATGGAATAACTGTAGTCTTATCATCATGAAAGCAACCCCCTAATGTGATGAAGGAACTTGAGTCAGCTCAAAACTGACCACTGGCTTGTTCTTGTAATTGTTAGCTTAGTTCTAGCCTAGCTCCACTCCTTTACATTTATGAGTTTTAGTAGCTTATACTTATTATTACATGGTAACAATTCCATCTCCCCTAGTTTGAGTTGCTATAAACCCTGAACTCCTCAGACCCAGAGAGACAGATTTTTAGTCCCAGAGGCCAAAACTCTTCTTGTCCTACTTTGCAATAAGCTCTTTCTCCTTTTGAAACCCAGGTGTTATAGATTGATTATGTCCATTAGGCAGAGAACTCTGCATTTCTTCAGTATCACTCTGACCTCTTTTAGTGCCTTAAATATCATGTGCTTCTTCAAGATCCAAGGCTCTTAATATACAAGCTCTTTATGTCTTGCTAATTCCTACTCAGGCTGCAGATCTCAGTTCAGGAGACTTCTTCCAGGAGGCTTTTCTGATGAGCTCAGTCAGGTAAGGGCTTAAGGACTGGGTTGTCATCTTCATTGCCCATGTCACAACCTCAGGTCTGAACATCTTTCTCACCAGATTATAAGGTCCATGAGGAGGGAGAGACCATGTCTGCTCTATTTTCCCTTGTGTCTGCAGCTCCTGCAAAGTTCTCAAACAATATGAGCTGATGATTTTTGTGTTATGAATAAAACAGGGAGAGAACTTGGCCCCTGACAGAAAGTACTTCCTGAGAAATCATAAATCTTGAGAATCTTTTCAGTATAAAAATTTGACAATAAATTGTGAAGTAAAGCAACATACTAAAATTCCTCATCATTAGGAAGACATCCCCTACCCCAACATTTTACTGCAAAAAAATTCAAATCAATTGCAAAGTTAATAGCACTTTATAGTGATCATCTACAAATCACTACCTAGACTCTACCATTAACATTTCACTATACTTGTTTGATCACAAATCTTTCCATCCATCCCTTCCTCCATCCATAAATTCATATTTTATACATTACAAAGTAAATTACAAACTTCAGTATATTTTCTCCTAAAAACTTTCACATGCATATCATTAACTAGAGTTCAATACTTGTTTACAGTTATTTTTTACTTATTTGCAATGAACTATTACAGGCAATGAAATGCAAAACTCTTAATTCTAAATTCACTGAGTTTTTGATAAATGCATAACACCCATGTAGCCCAAATCCCTATCAAGCTACAACTTGAACATTGCTCTGGAGAGTCCCCACATGCCCCTTAGGAAGGACTTTTGTAGAAGTAGAATAATGGCAGGCTTTATTTTCCACAAAGCTTTTGTGAAGTTTAAGTAAATGATGGAACAAAATAAACAAAACTAAGGAAACAAAGCAACACTGTCATTAAAAAACATTGAGTTTAATTTACCAAAAAAAAAAAAAAAGAAAATTCAGAACATTTACATGTTTTAGTATCCTACCTGGTAAAACAAATGCCATACAATAGGTTGCCCTAAAAGCAAGAATTTATGGGCTTATGACTTCTGAGATGCTAGAAGCCTGGCTTCCTGCCAGAGTTGGTATCTTCTGACTGACTAGACAGTTTTGGGGGTTCTTGGCTTTTCTGTCTCATGGCAGTGCACATGGTCGCATCTTTTCCTTTCTTTTTCAGCTCCCATTGACTTCCAATCTCTGGTTGCTTCCTATACTTTCTTTCCTGTATCCAATTTCCCTTGCTTATAAGGGCTTTAGCCATATTGGATTAAGGCCACCCTCATTCAGTTTGGGCTCATCTTAACTAATAACAATCTTCAGAAGTTGTTTTTAAAAATGGGTTCACACTCAGAGGGCCAGGGTCTGAGACACAAACATAGCTTTTGTGGGAAACATGAGTTGATCCCCTAAAACCTATAATATGTTGGATTTTGTTTTTTTTTTCTTCACTCTCTGTTTCATAATCATGAGAATTCCCATTATTTTTAGGGATTTCACCTTAGTGCAATTAGAAAGAATCTGCTCTCATTTACTACATAAATCAGGTTGGTAGTCTTACCTGCTTTTAAGAAGACTGCAGTTTGTAGTAGAAAGAATGACGTTTTTACTGCATAATCAATTCTATTCTGGTCAATGGCTCTAGAAAGTTGCCTATACCTTTGAGATTTAATTTAATTATTTATAAAAAATAGTACATAATAATATCTTATTATAGAATTTGGGAAGTGAGGTGGCAAGTAAGTGTTGTGAATTAAATGAAATTATATGCTATAAAATTCCTGGAATATAGTTCCCTTTTCCCTTGACTTTAACTCCTTATATTTGGGCAATTTATGTATTTAAAAGCTATACTTAGAGAAATGCCAGGAGAAGACAAATGATGATGTTTCAGAAAAATTTTTTTTAAACAAACACCAAAATCTATGGTTTCTTTCTTTTAAAGTATAGCCTGTCTCCTCCTTCAAAGGAAGTAAGACCACAAACTTGATTTATATATTTTGAATGGGTCTCTCAAGATCCCCTTAAGGTATTCCTAAATAGTTCTACCTGTAGGGCTGGCCAATATTCCCCAAATTAAGTGTTTTTAATCTCAATTGCTTCAAAATGCTTTTGTAGTAGAGAAACAAATGAGTGGGTATAGAGCAAGGTGGCTCGGAGATGAATTTTGGAGCCAGATAGCCTGAGTTCAGACCTTAGCTCTATCACATATGAGATATGTAATTGTGGGTTAGTTATTACTTTTCTGTGCTTTGGTTTCCTCATTTGCAAAACTGAAGTAATGATATTCACTATCTCATATGGTTGTTATATTAATTTAATGTATTTATGCATGCAAAATGCTTAGAACATCACCTGATGTTCAATAAAATGAGCTTTATTTCATTGGAATTAGGCAGTCTGTTCTGGTTTGAAAGAGTTGTGTAACCCAGTAAAGCCAGTTCCTTTAATGCTGAATCAGTATCATAGGTTGGAACCCTTTGATTACATTACACCCACGGGGATGTGATACACCCAATTGTGGGTGTGACTTTTTGATCACATGGAGATGTGAATCCTCTCATTCAAGGTGGGTCTTGATTAGTTTACTGGACTTCTTTGAAAGGGGAGGTGTTTTGGAGAAGACATAGTTGCTTCATAGCCAGCACAGACTATGGTCGCTAAGGACAGCGACCTTTGGAAATTCAGAAAGAAAATGCCCCTGGAGAAGCTGTTTGAAACTAGAAGTCAAAGGACCAGCAGATGCCAGCCAGTGCCTTCCCCGCTGACAGAGATGTTCCACATTATTGGCCTTTCTTGAGTCAAGGTATCTGTCTCTGGTTGCTTTAGTTTGAACATTTTTAAGGTTTTCAAAGTGTAAACTTGTAACTTAACAAATCCCCTTATAAATGCCAACCCACTTCTGGTATATTGCATTCCAGCAGCATTTAACAAACAAAAAAAACAGAAATGGGTTGAGATATCACTCTAATATATACTATGTGACCTTTGACAAATTAGACTCTCTGAGCTTCAGTTTCCATATCAGTAAAATATTATTAATAAAATATGAAATAATATTATCACCAAGGCACTGCCTGGCATGCAGTAGATCCAAAATGATTATTCTTATTGTGTTTTTTTCTAGGTCATGGTTATGTAAAAGCATGGCAGATTATATGCATTTTTTAACCTAGGGGGAAATGCAAAAGCACTTCTATTTCAAATAAAGGAAAATTATTTATGAAAGAATTAGATTAGCCAACAAGTAGTTGCCCGTGGTGACTATCTCATCAGCTGTCTAAAAATAAGTATTTTGGGAGCCTCTGCCTTGGAGAAACCATAAACATTGGCCAGAGAGGATTGAATCAATAGCTAAACTTTTATTATTCCAATGATGATGATGATGATGATGATGATGATGATGATGATGATGATGATGATTTGCAAAGGCCTTGGGAATGTTCTTTATTTCTCTTGTCTACTTTTACATAATGAATTGCATTTGATTTTACCTTATATAGCTAGTGGCTGATATGTTTTTAAAAGGTTATATCTATGCATATTACTACTTGAAATTACTCTCTTCTCTAAATCATATAAATTCCTCTCTATACGTATTTAATCTCATTTGCCAGTTATGGATACAATTACTGTTTTTTTATGATATTGTTGCCACTAGTGTCTATTCGGAATAGGATTTTTAAGCCAAGATTTATTAAAAAAAGAAAAAAGAAAATGAAAAGCATTTTCAATATTTTCTGTGCACATTTGCACTGTGAAATCACTTGTAACAGACCCACAGAACTAATTAGCAGATCTTTATTTTGCTGCATTTCTGGCCAAGTCAATGTGACAGAATATGGGAAGCTATACCAATTAACAGGCCTGAGCAAGCTCCTCATTTGACAAACATTTAATAAGCAATAAAATGGGAGCTTGGAAGTTCTGAAACTCACTGATGGAAAAAAGAGAGAGAGAGGCTTTGTTGCTCATCCGGAACAAAGAAGGAACTCAATTAAGCTAACAAGGTGCAAACTGTGAGAAATAGCTTTTTTTTTTTCAGGGTTGAGCCAAATTTTACTTTAGCCAGCAACTTTGAGAGGTCATTTTGTCCTTCCTTTCCTTTCCAATCAACGTTCAAGGACAGCTGTGCAACCCACTGTCCGTTTTCTTTCTGAGAAGTATTCCCCCTTAATGGGATGGCCATGGTGGAATATTAGATTTCCATTTAAAGGATTAATGAATAAATTGTATTTCAGGACCTAGTTTTTAATTTTTGTGAATTTCTACTGGTTACCTGTTAATAATTGCAAGGGCTAGTTATGTCTGTGCCTTTCACTTCCTGCTTCCTTGTAGATCCATGTGTATCCAATTCTAATACTTTTCCAGGCAGCTCATGAAACCTGAAATTAATTCATACCATCTGTCTTTTCTCCAGACACTTCTTTCTGAAAGAGTCCTTCCCGCTTTGCTCAATTGATGTCGATCAATGCAAGGGTTCTCTACCCTGATGGGCGTAACAGCCAATCAGTGACACCGAAGTTTCAAAGGGAGAAAGAGTTTTATTGTAAAGCACAAAGTAAGGAGAACAGAAAACCTATGAGCCTTAAATCTGTGGTAACTCTGAGAGTTTTTAGTATTCAAAGACAGGCAGGTTTAGGATAATGAGTACAGAGGCTCAAGATGATGAAGTTAGAGATAGTCTAATTATTGAACATGCATAGATTGATTATATACCTAGTCACAGAATGTAAGTAAGGAAATAGTAGCCTTATGACGATGGGTGTGCTATTTAGTGTTATAATGAGGTATAGATCACTTATGGATTAAGGTTTAAACTATTGTGCATGTTAAGCAGGCAACGTTTTGTTAGAACTAGTTTTGTCTAGAAAGATAGTTTAGGGATTGGGGTGAGTTAGCTCTGGGCTGATCCAAGTTCCTTCGTTAATAAACATTAGTGGACTGTCTACATGATCACAAGACTACAAAGCTGTAAAGCAAGATAAGGGTACAAGTGGGGCCAGTCGTAAGTTATCATGAGACTTTATAGTAATGAGGTAAAGATTATATAGTTACACAATAAAGCATTCTTATCAAAGATCAAGGCATCTGGGCTACAGTTCAGTGAATTTCAGTAATTTCAGATATTTACATCTGACTATTCTACAACATACTAGAAATAAAAGGGCATTTATATAATGATTCAGTGTCAATAATCATCTGTTAACTCTCAGTTGCATTATCATTCAATTAAAATGTTCTGTGTTTCTGAAAGTAATTAAAAAAATGTTTCAAGGCCTGTACATCTCAAATATTAATACGTAGGTATGTAGTAATTAATTTATGTACAACTAAAGAAGAAAAAATGCTGCCAATTAAACTATGACATAACACCATAATTGCAGTCTTGTGAAACTGGTAAATTGATTACACCAGCCTCTTGTTTTGAAATGGTTCATCTAATTTGATGGATCTAGCAATTTTTCCTGCCTTTAATTTACGTGTTGATCTTATCTCTTTTTATTTACAACTTCTATACATTTAAGAACATTTATCATAGAAAATGTAAACTGGCAAGAAAAATTACAGGCTTATTATTTACATTACAAATGATCCTTTACTTTAAAATGAATACCACATACCGTTTTTATTACAAGACTTTAGTGCATCTTAAATATAATTCAATTTATTTTAAAATACACAAATTTCATTAATATTGATACTCTGTGATTTATTTCAATTATAATCTCTACTTTTTCAAGTTATTAAGGCGATTTTAAAAGCACTAAATACAGCCAGGATTAATCAATGCATAATTTTCTTTCAGATTCAAAATTCATTGATTCATTCAAACATTTGTTAGTATTGTTAATATTTAAGTCATTCAACTTAATAAAAAATGATTTACAGATCTAAAGTAGGTATTATATTAAACCCTGTAGCAAACAAATATGACTATTGACCCCTCAGAAAGACCCAGCAGGAAATAAATAAAAAGTATTAACTTTGAACCCTGAGTTGGTTTATGCTGATTTCATCTTTGAAGGGTCACTTTTAATTTGAAAAGAATACATTGTAACGAGGTTATAGTGTTCAAAAGGAAAAGCATGATGTCGTAATGAGCAACATTACTAATAAGAACAACAAAAAAGTAAGAATTCCTGCTTTACCTAGTACAAAGAATTACAGTCAATGTATTTTGGTCTTTAAATAGTGTCTTTAGATACCTTCTATATGCCTCAAAGTGTTCTTCTAGACAGGATCTTGAAATACATTTGCACTTTTGTATAGATTTCCCAGGTGCAAAATTGATCTCAAATTCATTAATATTAATATAATGTTATAATTTATAACTTGCTAAAAACCTAAACAGTGTTACATTTTGGAGACAGGAAATTCCCTTTATGGTGAATTGGGAATACTCCCATGGCAAAGGACTCCCAATTAAACATTATTCTTTGGTAGAGAATATGCCTTCATTCACTTTGATAAGTTTATAGTAATCAGTAAAGCTGCAAGAAATGATCTATTCAGGACAGTACTAGGAATTTGCACTGGAAAAACTTCGAAATGTGAATACATCTTCCAATATTAAGAAAAAGAACTGTATCTTGTGGATCTTAAATAGAAATTTTTTCACTTATATTTTTGTTATTCTGCTTTTCACTTTTAATTTTGTTCTATTCTGATCTATAATATGTTGATTCATATGTTCAGTAACATCAAGTTAAAAATCGGCTACTTCAACATAGAGGCATTAATGTCATCAAGAAAGCAAATGGAAAGGAAGTAAGAAAGGCAGAAAAAAAAGAAAAAGAAAGAAGGGAGTCATAAGGTTTTTCTGTTTTTTTTTTTTGAGATATAATATTAGGTAAAATGAAAACAAAAGGATGATATCCCCATAATGATCTAAATCTAAACTTCAGTGATGAGGCTGCTGATCCACCGAGGTCAGAATCAGCAGTGCTGCGTGGAGCGACATGTACATGGCACCCAAACAATAAAACACTTCTTTTTTGACAATGTTCACATTCAACAAATTTGGGCATTTATCAGCCAGTTTGATAATAATAATGCTACTAGATCACCCACAGAAGTCAATTTATCACTGGAATTTGTGTAGCTAGCCACTGTTTCAATGCCATCAATGACTGAGCATGAACTTCTGGCTAATACTTTATTTATTTATATATTTTTGATTGGGGAGATAGTTTCCTCCAGTGTAGAAGACTCTATTTGTGCCTTCTAGAGTTTTACACTTATATCAATTCACACAGTGTTGTAGGAGATGATTGGAAACCACTCCACCTCAGAGTTACCTTGGCGAGCTAATGTTAGGGGTCTGCAATTAAAAACAAAATCTTTTCCCAACCCGGAAAACCTCTCCACAAAGGAAGAAAAGAAGGAAAAGCAATTTTATCATTAAATAAGCATTAAACCAGAATGTGATGCATCCCAGGCAATCTACTAAAGAGATTGTAAAGAACAAAAGAAATTGTACCCTTTTATATAGCCAAGCAGATACAAATGATTACATGCATGTTCTCAAAATAAATGAAAACTAGTCCTCAAGTAAGAGGACTGGACAGCCTCATTTGTCAAACTTAGCTCATCTTAAATTCACCTGGTAATTTGAGTGGTTTCTGTGTTTGCTGATTGTCTCTACTCAAAAGAATTATAAAACTTTCATATCTCTGTGACAGGTGGATAGTCATGACTTGGAGCCACAGGCCTAAGTAAACTTCTGAAGGAATGGAGAAGTGCTAGATCCTTGATATTTACAGAGATGACTTCCAGGTTCTTGAGAAAGTCACTCATGGGCTATAAAGCTAGCAATAGGTTTCTGTAGCTTTTTAAAAGATTTGTATACATTGAAAGGGGGCAGGAAAGGATTTACAATGACAAGTTTTCTAAAAATTTCTCTAACAGGGGAAAAGAAGTGCGTCTTTTTTTTTTTTTTGATTTGTGTATACCCTTACACTTGTAATTGAGAAATAAGAAAATGCAAATTTTCATTACTATAGACAGTTTATGTTATGCAAAATGCTACCTAAACATCATCCTCTCATTGTTTACATACAGCTTTGCATGTAAATTTAAAATAGTACCACTTACAAACCAAGTGTCTGAACACTTGTTTCACACCTTTTGAATAACAAGTGGAAATTGGAGTATTCAGGGAAATATTTTTGAGTAATGCATACTTCCTATCAGCTATGTTATGCAAACTGGATTGAGATAACAAAGGAATAGTTGTTTAAAAAGATAAAATAATTTTAAGTAAAATTCTGAAAAGTGGAATTTAATTATTTACTTCAACTCTGCTAAGTGGACAATCATTGATTTTGAACATATTTAACTCAAGTAGGAGTTACATACACTGGATTTGACAGGAAGTTAAGAGTAATCACAGCTACAGATGTATAGGTGAGTTATGCTGAGAATGGATGAGATCTAGCACAAAACAGAAGAAAAGATGAATAGTTAAAAGAAGAAACATTTTAAAAAGGTTAAATAGCATTGAAGCACTGCATGGCAAAGAGAGAAAGAAAGGCAGAAAGTTAAGAGTTTGTGTTCTAAGAAGATTGTGCTGAGCTTGCGAGACCTCTGAGCAAATTAAGCAAACATTTTTACCCTTATAGTTAATTTGAAGAGTTTGAATTTTAAACAAAGCTAGAAATGGAGCCACTAACCTCTGCCAAATCTCATTAAAATACTTTAGGTGGGGCTTGGTTTGATGGGTTTGGATTGATTACTTTCATACAGTACATACACACAATAGCAGCATTTAATAATGACACTCACAAAGCAGGACATCTCAGCGAATTTTACCTTTCTTCTTTTAAAACCCTGCCCCATATAACCAGCAAACGTTTAGTCCCCCCTCGCCTTGGTCAATCTGCCAATTTGGCAAGAATAATATCTGAGATGCTGCCCCCTATGATTGTTGTGAGGATTCAAGAACACATAAAACAGGTTTAATCTTGTTTTTATTGCAAAGTTCTTTATGAATATAAGATGTAAACAATATGTTTTCTTCAAAAGGCAAATTACCTGTCTGACAGTTTAAAAAAACACTATTATTTTCTATTTGGCTAAATGAGTCCATGGTGGTTGAAAAATTAAACTCATGAGCAAGGGTTTCAATATTCCACCTAGTAGACTAGACTTCCAAAACTACCCACAGAATTCAAAAAATGTATTTGTCTTATTTAGGCAAATTTAATATATAGGCATATAGTCATTGAAAGCTGCCAACTATAAGCATATTACGAAATATTCTCAACACTAAATTCATTTAAAAGGAATTGTCAAAATTTATTTTATAAAGTGTATAAAGTGAGTTGACAAGCACAGAAATTCTAAAAATGCTATCTTTTTGTTATTTTAAATTCTGAAAAATACTTGTATTAGTTTCAAAGCTGCCTGAATGCGATATACCAGAAATGGAATGGCTTTTAAAAAGGGGAATTTAATAAGTTACAAGTTTACAGTTCTAAGCCTATAAAAATGTCCCAACTAAGGGGATGCATGGGTGCTTCAGTGGTGGAATGCTCACCTTCCGTGAAAGAGACCCGGGTTTGATTCCTGGACCATGCATTCCCCCCCAAAAAAGGTAACTCCTACAAGTCAATAACAGAAAGAAAAAACAACTCAATTTTTGCACAGTGCAATGGTGGCTCAGTGGCAGAGTTCTCACCTGCAATGCCAGAAACCCATGTTCGATTCCGGGAGCCTGCCCATCTCCTCCCCGTAAAAAAAAATTCAACTAAGGCATCCAGGGAAAGATACCTTAATTTGAGGAAGGCCAATTTGTCAGGAACACCTCTGTCAGCTGGGAAGTCACATGGTTGCCACCTGCTGCCCTCTTACTCCTGGGCTTCTTGCTTTCACCTCTGTTCCTGTGGGGATTCCTCACTTTGCTTCTCCGTGGCTGGCTTTCATCTTGGCTTCCATTGGCTCTCTTGAGATTCTGGCTTGCTTAATATCTCATGGTGATATCTGCTTAGCTCCAAACATTTCCAAAATTCTGTGTTCTGTTCTCTGAAGCAACTATTCTTGAAGTGTCTACATCTGCTCTCTGTTGACTCTTAGTCTTCTGTCAGTTTTCTCCAAAACGTTTCCTCTTTTAAAGTCCTCCAGTAGACTAACCAAGACCCATCTAGAATGGGTGGATTCACATCTCCATCCAATCAAAGGTGTGTTATATTGCCCTGAAGATAATCTAATCAAAAGATTCCAGCCTACGGTATCAAATCAGTATTAAAAGAAGTGGCTACTCCCACAAGATTGGATCAGGATTAAAAAGTGGCTTTTTTGGGGTACATGGTACTTTCAAACTAGTATAATACTCTTTGAGAAGTTACTCTCTATCATGAACTCCTTTTGGTACTTGGTCTGAATCTGTGGCAAACATGAAATTTTTTACCCTCATGAAAGTTATGGCATGGCAGAAAATGTTTATTATTCTAATTTTGAAACTTAGAAGTTCACTTGTAATTGAAAAAAATTCTTTTTTTTAAGTATCTTTAAGATATTGATGCAGGAGACTGATAGCCTATGCTGTCTTCAAAACATCACATAGGGCTCTAGTAGCCATGCATCTTAAGAGAGTTTTATTTAGTAAGATATTAAAGAATGAATAATTTATTATAATAATTTAGTTTTTGATTTGTCTATTGTTCTTCTTTTGCTTTTATGTTTGTATGTGACTTTTTTAAGTCCATAAATTGAGATTATGAAAACTAATGACTTTCTAAACTAGATCTATATCCATTGCATGCTAATTTTTTTTATTTAAACTTACTATCTGAATAGTCTCTCAGGCATTCAGTCTTAACACTGAAAAACAAATATGGAATGTGTTTTTAATTCCCTGGTGAAGTCTCTATAATATTTCTATTCCTGCCTTTATGGAGCCTTCAAAGATGTATTTCACCTCTCAGGCAATGATGGAACTCTTAATATTTTCTCCTATTGCTAAAGCTGGAGTGAGATGAGGTGCAGTAAGCTGGGCTGCCTGGGGAAATAGCATCATAAAACATGGAGGCTCAACTCATGTTCTCATCCGTGGTATTTTGAAAGACTCTATTATTATAGCACAACATAGTTTTACTAACACGATATTGAAATTCATAGACACAAAGGCAAGATGTAGGAAACAGTCAACTGGGGGATAGAGTAGCTTTTCATTTTATGTCTCAGCCTTACCATATTTAAAAATTGTCTTTTTTTTCCCCTTAATCTTCACACAAATGTTTGAAGGACAGAACAATTAGAAGAGAACCTGATTGCTCTATATCTGTCACTATAACTACACCCTGGTAGACATAAATTCCCTACTGATTTTGCAGCACTGTATTATCTGAGAAGTAAGCCAAATCTTTGCCTAGTTCTTTTCAATATAGTAGCACATTAAAAGAAATGCCTTATTCATCCTGTTCTGAAAGTTGCACTTTTTCCCTACTGTATGATAGATTTTTGATGGCTAAAGTCTACTTATTTTATTACAGAAAGTTGCTTTAAGAAACAGTGTGGGAAGGCTGAAGCAGGCAGCTATATGCTGTACAGTGGATGGTATGCAATTGATTCGGAGTATACAGATAATTTCAGAGGAAATGAAGATCAGTTGTATCAGACCATAAAAATACTAGTGTTCTCCCTGGATCACTAGCCCTGATCCAGTTTCCACAAGCAGTTGCTCCATTGGCTATTGTTACTTCAGTGATGCCAAAGTATATATTTTTATCAGCTTACGTAATATTCTGACAGCCTTGCACACTGAATTACAAAGATATTTGGTGCACAAACATGCATAACTTTCAATCCATTGGGACGAAAATTAAGATCAGCCTTTTTTTGAACCATATAGGTGGTTATAAATCCAAAAGTTTATGGCTTTGTGAAATGATACAATCTAATTTTTTTAATGCCTTAATTACCTGATTTGAAATTGTCATGGGTTTTAAGGAAAAAAGTTCTGTTCCTTATTTACTACCAATATTTCCTTTCCCACTTATCATAATATAAATTAAGGCTGACTTGCTTTTATCATTGCAAGGCTATATAAAGGTGGGCAGTTTTAGACAGAGCATGGAGCTGAGGGTGTGGCGACTGTACATCACATATCAGTGTACACAGTGGACATTTTTGACCCTGCCAGTTAGATGCCTAGAGCTAAGGTTATTTTCCTAGTCATCCAATTAAGGGGGTAGCAACTGTTCATAATTATTTTATCTCTTGCACCACCAACCCTTTTATTCTTTTAGTTGAAAATATTTGTGGTCTTCATGTCTCTCTGTTGTTTTGAATCAAATGAGCTCTTATGTTATAGCCTTGATCAATATTTCCTACCCCTTTCCACAAAATGGCAAATAGAATTTCCAGGCAGTTGATTGTGCTGCAGAGGTCTCAGCCATCAGCTGCAGCGAGAACATTAGCATTCTGTTAATCTGTACAGATGGTGGCGCTGATTCCACCATCTCATTCAGCAGAGATCTGAAGACTGAGGCTGTGCTGGTTTGAAAGGAAGTATGCCCCCTAAGAAAAGTCATGTTTTAATGTAAGTCCCATTTCATAAAGGTAGAATAATCTGTATTCAATACTGTATGTTTGAAACTGTAATGAGATCATCTCCCTGGATGATGTGATTTAGTCAAGAGTGGTTGTTAAATTGGATTAAGGGATGACATGTCTCCACCCATTTAAGT
>PVIY010049400.1:0-16752 GCA_004026745.1 Myrmecophaga tridactyla | reverse complement strand
TGAAATATGGAGCTTATAAAATAATTGCTTCACAGTAAGAATGGAATTTTTCACAGCTGTAGGAAACTAAATATGGAGTTTACACAATTTTTCTAATGGCAACATATTCTGTATAAATTAACACTTCAAGTTTATATGAAAAACACATGACTATAGATAAGCTTACTAAAGAAAACATTTGTTTCATGCTCTATTATATAAAGGGCATAATGACAAAGCTTTTTTTCATGGTCGCCAAGTTTATTCCTATCTATTATTTTATGTTTTAATACCTTGTTTACTCTTTCAATTGTCTTCTCAGTAACACAAGGTTTAGGAATCTAAGAACCATGTCCATGACTAGAGAAGACTTAGGTTCTTCCACTCAGCCATCGCCTCCAGAGAGAATTTGTGAAATTGTTAACAGATGCCAACCTCTTACCCCAAGTCTACAGATCCATATTCAAGTATAGAAAAAGATCTTCAAATTAAATGAAAGTAAAATATTAATCCAGTCATATTAGGTCTGGCAGTGCTGTGTCTATGATGGATTCAGCACTTAGATAAGGTCAGATAAATATTTTTGTCATGCATCCTTAAAATAGAGAAAATTGAGAAAGAGAATAAAGTGAGGCAAGAACATGATATGAGGGCTGTAGGCAGGTGGCTCTTCCCCCACAATGTCCAGGGACCAAGGGGAGGCTGTGGCCATAGTGGTGGACCCAAGGCAGCCTGGGTCCCGACAGACCCTCAGCTCTTACAGCTGTGCCGCTGTCCTCTCTGAGGTCTTGTCCTCACTCGCTGCCTTGTGGGGCTGCTCCAGGCCAGTCATGGAAACACTGTCAAATTCCGAGACTCTCCCATGGCCTCTCCCAGGAGCTGCAGCCTTGACCACTTACTGTCTTCTTCAGAGGAACACATTAGAGCTCACTCTGGCTTCCAAGCAGAACAAGGAGTGCAGCAGCATCTTGCATGCATGGAAGGAGCCCGACAGCTTTGGGTGTTCCCAAGCCCCCTCTGCAGGGTGAAGGGTGGGGAGGCATATGATTTATTCCCATGTCAGGCACTGGCTCTGGAAGAAAGAGATAAAAAAATATGTTCCTTGGGTCTAGCCCCTAGAAAGGTATACCAGTAGTTTTTGCTAAGGCCAATATGCAATCATCTGATGACTGATCTATTTTTTTCCAGTGTTCTATAAATTATTTTCATAGACTTTATCTGTCAAGGTAGTTGTAGGTTACAGGAAAATTGCACAGAAAGAGCGTTCCCAAATACCCTCTCACTCCTGTCCACTATATAGTTTTCACCATTATAGTGTTTTGTGTTAATGTGAAATATTTGTCACAATTAATAAACTAATATTGATATTTTATTATTAACTAAAGACCATTCTATATATTAAGGTTCACTTTTTGTGTGTAGAGCTCTATGCTTTTTTAACTTTTTTTTGAAATAATTTTAATTACAGTACATATGCAAAAACAAATCAAACCCTTATATAGAAATTTAACATACTTCAATGTCCCCAGACATCTAGCTCCACCAATTTTAACATTTCCCCACCTTCTCTGTGTGGTTCTATCTATAAGCTATCATTGATCTCTCTATATATCAATCTACCTTTCTGTGCTAAATATGTGAGAGTAGGTTGCATTCATTGTACTCCTTGAATAAATGTATGTTTCATATGACAAGTATTTCTGCTAATGAAATCAACTTAATAGCAGTTATCAAGTTCAAGAAATCAATGTCATATAAAGATTTACAGTCTATACTCTATTTTTTTCTAACCCAATAATGTCCTTTTGAGCCCTTTACCTCCATTCTTAGATCTCTTCCAATAGTGCATGATGCATTTCATATTCAATATCTCTTTACTTCCTCTTTTTTCATTTTTAAAATTTTGCAGACACATTACACCACATAAATCTTCCCATCCCAACCCATTCGAGGCAGTGGGATTAATCACACTGACCATATTGTGATACCTTCACCACCACCCTTTGCTATATCTTTCCCTTCACCCCAAGTAGAGACCTACACCCATTATACATTAATTCCCCATTGCCCCTACCTCCCTTTCCTAGTAACCTTTGCACTCTACTTTTCATCTCTTTGCATTTCATGTTTCCGAAATTTTCTTTATTGTTATCATGGGGCTTAAGCTTAACATTCTAAATATATAACAGTCTCATTTGTTTCTATACCAACTTAAAGGTTCAATAGCATTCATAAAGTATGCTTTATACCTGTATATCCCCCACCTTTGTGTAGTTCTCATTTCAAATTAAATATTTATACCTTATGAGTCCAAATCATTTATTTATCATTATATGTTATGCATCTGCTGTTCAGATCCTGTAGGCAGTAAATAGTGGATTTACAAATCAACATGCAATGGTACTGGTATTTACATGTACTTGCCATTATCTTTACTGAGATATTTTGTATCTTTGTGTGGCTTCAGTCAGTTTTCTATTGTCCTTTGCTTTCAACCTGCAGACATTCTTTGAACATCTCCTATAGGGTCATTTTAGTGGTGACAAAACCTCTCAGGTTTTCTTGACCTGGGAATGTCTTAATTTCTCCCTCATTTTTGAAAGGTGGTTTTGTCACATAAAGAATTCTTCATTGGCAAGTTTTTTTTTTTTTGCATTTTCCTGATAATTAATGTTGTTGAAAACTTTTTGATACAATTATTGGCCACCTTCAAGTCGTGGTTTGTGAAGGGTCTCTAAACATCAGTCATTCATTTTGTATTGAGTAGTTTGACTTTATATTTTTCAGTTGGAGAGTTTTTCATAGTCCTTATATGAGTTCTTTCTCACCTATAAGTGCTGTGAATAACTCCTCTCAGACTGTGGTATCCCTATTCATTTTTAATAGTGTCTTTTGATGAGCAGAAGATTTTAATTTTATGCAGGTTGATGTATCAAAGCATCTTGTATTATTGATTCATTGATAAATGAATCCTAAGAAATTTTGTTTAAGAAATTCTGCCTAACAGATTTCAAAGATATTTTCTTATGTTTGCTTACAGAAACTTTCTAATGTTACAGTTTCTCATCAGGCTATGGCTAATCAATTATCAATATTGATTATGGTGTGCAGTAGCAATCAAACTTTGATTTTTATTTCTTTATGCATATTCATTTCTCCACATAATTTGTTGAATGTACTTTCCTATCGTCATTAAATATTTTGGCACATCGCCACAAAAATCACTTGACTAAGATGTATGGGTCTATTTCTGGACAATTATTCTGTTTCATTGATTTGTTTTTCTACCCTTATGCAAAAATGAAATTGTCCCTTTGATTGTTGTAGTGCTGAGAACAGGTATGCAAAATTTTGCAATGTCTTTTTCCCTTCAAAACTGTTTTCTCAATTATAGGCCCTTTGTGTTTCTATATCAATTTTAGAATTAGGTTTTCAATTTCTGTTTTAAAAATGTCTGCTAGGAATATGATTATGATTGCATTAATTCAACAGATCAATTAATAGAGGACTAACTTCATAAAAACAGTCTCTTCCAATTCATGAAAGTGGATCAATTATTTAACTTCTCTCAACAATTTATCATGGATTTTTATTAGACATCTGTGTTTAAATGATCTTTTCTTGCCACATCATCCAAATTTTACTTACTTATGTTGGTCTTAGAAAATGAGTTAGAAAAACTTTCTCCTTCATTGTTTTCTGATTTTGTGCAATATCAACATTATTTCTTCATTAAATGTAAGCCAAAAATCCCAAATGTAAGCCAAAAATCCCAAATGTAATGATCTAAGTGAAGATTGTATTTGCAATGAATTCAATTTCTTACACCCTTATAAATTATTTAGATTTTTTCTATTTCTTTTTGGATGGTTTTAGTAATATGTGTTTCTCAAAGAGTTTATGCATTTCATCAAAGTTTTCAAATTCATTAGCTTAATGATCAATATGAAATTCCCTTATTACCATTTTTAAAAAAATTTTAATGTTTTTATTGTTAAATATAACATAAATACAAAGAAAAGAAAAAAAGTAAGATTTTCAAAGTACACTTCAACAAGTAGTTAGAGAACAGATTTTAGAGTTTGTTATAGGTTAACATTCCACTATTTCAGAGTTTTCCTTATAGTTGCTCCAAATCATTGGAGGCTAGAAGAAAAGTGTATTTTTTCTTTTTTGTGAAAAATAACATATATACAAAAAAAGCAATAAATTTCAAAGCCCATCACAACCGTTAGTTGTAGAACAGATTTCACAGTTTGATATGGATTACAGTTCCACAAGTTTAGGATTTTACTTTTAGCTGCTCTAAGACACTGGAGACTAAAAGAAATATCAATATAATAATTCAGCAATGTACTCATTTGTTAAACCCTATCTTCTCTGTATAACTCTACCATCATTTTAAATTCTTCTCTCATTCTTTAGGGGTATTTTGGCTATGCCCATTTTAACTTTTTCATGTCAGATGGAGCTGTTGATAGTATGGGATAGGGGTGTGGGACTAGTTGATGTCCTGGAGAAGCTGGCCCCTCTGTGTTTCTGGGCTTATCTATTCCTGGGACCCATTTGAAGATTGGAGAGTTCTGAAAAGTTACCCTAGTGCATGGAACCTTTGTAGAATCTTATATAATGCTCCAGGTTTTCCTTAGGATTGACAGGAATGGTTTTGGTTGGAGTTTGGCAAGTTATGTTAGGCAGCAATGTCTAACTGAAGCTTGCATAAGAGTGACCTCCAGAGTATCCTCTCGACTCTATTTGAACTCTCTCAGCCACTGATACCTTATTTGCTACACTCCTTTTCCCCATTTTGGTCAGAATGGAATTGTTGATTCCATGGTGCCAGGGCCAGAGTCATCCCTGAGAGTCATCTCCCAGGCCGCCATGGAGATTTTCACCCTTGGATGTAATGGCCCATGTAGGGGGGTGGGCAAAGTTTTCACTTACAGCATTGAGCTTAGAGAGAGAGAGGCCACATATGAGCAACAAAAGCGGTCCTCTGGAAGCAACTTTAGGCATACCTATAGGTAGGTTAAGCTTCTCTACTACTCTACTACATATGTAAGCTTCACAAGTGCAAACCTCAAGATCAAGGGCTTGGCCTATTGATTTGGGTGTCCCTAATGTTTGACACAGTATCAGGGGTTTCCCCAGTGGCAAAGTTTAATAGTTACATATTTTTTCTCCTATCCCTCAAGGGATTTTTTTTTTTTGCATGTGTAGGCACCAAGAACCAAACCTGGGTCTCCAGCATGGCAGGTGAGAACTCTGCCTGCTGAGCCACCATGGCCCACCCTGCCAATACTTTTTGATTATATGTTTAATATACTCTGGGATGAATCCAGGCATTACATTTAAGATATAGAGGATTGACAGCCCTTATTTTTATTCTGGGCTCCCTGTGTTTGGATTGTTTAAATGATCTATCCAGACAGATTGAGTTAGATTATATGCTACTGAAATTTGGTATTCTGGACAAAGTAAACCTATCTTCCCTTGGTCTCAGAGAGTAGATGAGGTTCTAAAATATAGACAATGTCTTCCTTAGCAGTATATTCTGAATTACCTTAATCCCAACCAGATAGATTTCACTCTTATCTCTAAATGCCAGGTTATACATGCATAAAACAATCTCTCAAATCCAGAAATAACCCTTATTAACATTTTAAGTTCTATATGATCTGTAGTTCAATTCTGTTTCATTCTTGCTAATGGTAATTAATATTTTCTCTCCTTTTTATTCTTAATTAGATCTGCTAGGCTATTATAAAATTGTCCAGCAGTCCGTATTACTGGTTTCTTTTAAATTTGTTTATACTCTGCTTTTTGCTTTTATTTCATTGATTTCTGATTTTACCTTCATCGTTTACTGCTTTTCACTTACTTTGTATTTAATCAGCTTGGCTTGTTGCTTCTTAAATTAGAAATTTAAGATGATTGATTTTAAACCTTTTCATTCTCTCTTCTAATATATTGAATTAAAATATAATTTAAGTCTACAAATTTCTCACCAATGACTGCTTTTGCTGCTTCCCACATGGTTTGATATGATGTGGATTATTAATCATTCAATTTAATACATTTTCTAAATTTTTTGGTATTTTTCTTGATGTATGCGTTATTTAGAAATTTTACATTGTTTCCATATTGCTGTGGTTTTTCTAGTTTTCATATTGCTTTTGATTTCTAATTTATTGTTGTCAGCAAGATTGCTGAATAGATTTCAATATTTTAAAATATACTGAAACCATACATATATCTAGGTCATTGAAGTTCTATTTGCTCTAAATCAGAAGGAATCATGGCCCATTTTATGTTACTGCATTTCCTAGATTTTCTTGGCTAGGGTTTCTGCTGTGACTCCATTTTCACTAACGCAAAGGATTTGAGAGATTTACAGTTGGTTATAAGATGAAGAATATTTCTACTGCTGTGATGGAAGGTAAGAAGTCTGAACTGTTTCTCTATGTTTATTCACTCTGGACCCAAGTGGCCCATTCAGGGATAATGAGTTAGTAGCTAAAGTTGAGTACAGGTGTCTGCATCAAGAAACCCTGCAAGAGGCACCAGGGCCCTCTCAGGAGAATCTTCTACAACAAGTAGTAGCATTCAAATTAGATGAAGACTTGGGGTGACATCGGTCAGTTTAAAGGACAGGAACACCAGTATTAGGGTTTCTTTTAGGATGTTCACCCTGGCTTCAGTGGAGAACATATGGGGAGGGTGTTCAAGCAAGAAACTGGACATGACAAAAATTCTTACAGAATTAAATAGCTGAAAATAAGTTATGGGTACATTTGTGAGAGAAGATTAGAAAATATTACCTGCAGGCCTTGGGTGGCTGTTTGGATGAGAGGTAAGCAAGATGTAAAACACTATCATTCACTCATGAATAACTTTCTCTTCACTGCCTACTATCATCAGCCAATTCTAGATTTCGTATGAGCCAGAGAGGTGAAGCTCTGCCCTCCACAAAGCCTACACTTTAGACTTGGATGGTTAAGGGACCAGGTAAGTGAGATACCTGCATTGAGGGATCAAGCACAGCAGAGACACATTAAGGGGCAATGGCAGTGAGGTTGCGTTTGAAGGGCCTGTAGTTCATCACGTCAGATAAGACAAAGTAGTACCTGGGATTCACAGGTCTAGAGTTCAGAAGGGAGACCATCTGGAGTGATAAATCTGTAAGTACTCAAGTGTGGGCACAACCAGCCACCAGAGCGAGAGGATGCAGCAAGACAATGCGAGGTGAGGAAAGATGCTCAAGGACCAGCCTTGAAGAATCAAGGAGCCCACAGCTCCAAATAGCCGAAAAGTGCAGCTATTGAGGAAGGCATCTCAGTGGCAGGGTGATGTCAGGTGCTGCATACAAGCTCAGAGATGACCCTTTGAAGGAAGTTCTCTCTGTAGCAGCAGGAGGAGGATTTGTTGTCTCCATGGTCATGTCAGCAGATGGCACTGCATGGTGGGGACAGAGAGAGAGAAGGAATAGACAGTTCTCTGCATGCAATATTTTCTTTGTCTCATTGTAGAGGAAACTTGACTCCTTCCCTTTCTGAGAGCAAAGTGGGTTCTAAAGGAGTCAGTATAGGAAATATGATCCTGAAGTGTCATGTCACCTGTGCAGAATTTCCAGAGTGAGGGTCCAACACTGATAACCCCATGGAGTGGGGCCCAGAAGTCATGCCTGGACAGGTGGAGAAGTCCAACCAGACACTTGTGACAGAGTTCTTGCTGCAAGGTTTCTCAAACTACCCACAGCTGCGGCTGCCCCTGCTCGGCTGCTTCACCTTCCTCTACACCATGGCCCTTGTGGGAAATATTCTGATCATCACTGTCATCACCTGCAGCTCTAGCCTCTACAGCCCCATGTACTTTTTCCTGTTCAATCTGGCCACCATGGACATCAGCTGCACTTCTTCTGTGCTTCCCATGGTGCTGACAGGTTAGACCTTGGATGAAAATACCATCTCTTTCCAGGGGTGCATGTCCCGGATCTTTTTTATCTGGTCTAACTTCTGAACTGCTTCTGCTCACAGTCATGGCCTATGACCGTTACGTGGCCATCTGCTGGCCACTGCATTATGAGAGCCTGATGAATCTGCGGCTTTGCCTGGCACTGGCTGTGGCAGTCTGGGTCATCTGTGCCCTGAATGCCTCCATCCACACTGGTCTGATGATACGCCTGTCCTTCTGTGGCCCCAATGTCATCACTCATTTCTTCTTTGAGATACCTCCACTGTTGCTGCTCTCCTGCAGTTCCACCCATGTGAACAGCATCATGACCATCTTGGCTGATGCATTCTATGGAGGCATCAACTTTCTCCTCACCCTTGTGTCCTATGGGTGCATCATTGCCAGCATCCTACACATGCGCACAGCTGAAGGGAAGAAGAGGGCCTTCTCCACCTGCTCATCCCACCTCACTGTGGTCTCTGTCTACTACTCAGCTGTGCTTTGATCCTATATCAGTCCAGCCTCCAACTATAACCCTGAAGGAAGCAAACTGGCTGGAGTGTTGTACACAATTCTGAACCCCACCCTAAACCCGCTCATCTACACACTCAGGAACAAGGAGTTCAAGACAGCCCTAGGGAAACTCCTCCCCTTCTATAGACATTAAATGTCATTCTTGTATCCTGTGCTTCCCTTTGCCTATTTTCTATAAACCATATTTATAGAAGAAAGACCTAGCTATCACAATTTTAGAAAAATCATCCTCTGCTATTGCTGCTGGCCAAGGTGCTGTGGCTTTGTTGGGTCAGTTGCTTTGCTGGATCTCTATGGGTGTGTTGAACTGGCTCCAGCATGTTACCTCATAATATGAGCACACAGAAAACCTTGTGTCTACAGAATCATGTTTAGTTCCTGAAAGTCACTTTTTTGCATTCTCGGAAATGTGCCAGGATGTGGGTAATCACTCAGGGAACGCTGATACCTAGAACTTCCCCTGAAGCTTCTCCTGGTCCTTTCTTCCTTAGATGTCACCACCACTTCTATGCACTCCAAGCTATAACTGAAAGGGCTGACCATCTGGACCAGTATTGGACCTCTGTAGCCCTGTAGATATTGCCCCCACCAATGTACTGCTCCCATTCAGGCTCTTCCACTACCCATGCAATTGTCTATTTTTCCAGGATCCCCCTCCACACAGCTTGAATTCATAATCAGCTTATATTCAAAGCCAGCTCCAATGCTCCCTCCCCTCAAAGTCTTCCATCATCTTCGGAGCTTCAAACAGCACCTTGTTCTTCCTTGTGGAGTGCTGGTTACCAGGAACTGTTGTGGTCTGTATCACCAGGATCCTAATTTCAGGCCCAGATAAACATCCCCATCAGCAACAGGAGTCCTTACTTGTGGGATAAGTTCTATTCAGAGTGGTGCTCCCTGTCTTATTAACCTCCTACACCTTATCGCTCTCCTCTGGAGATATGTCCTATGGCACATCATTGCCAAGCCTCCCAGCATATTCACATAAAATGGTCCATATATGGACTCTAAATTTGAGTGATATCAGCAGTCAGAATAAACCCCTGTCTGCAGCTGCAGTAAGATCTTAATAAACCATTTTAATGAGCACTTTTACCCACATTTCAGAAAAGGTGGGTTATCCAGCTTATGAGATAGGCTATTTTGCCCCAACCATGGTCTGATTTATGTGGGAAGGGCTTTGGATTCGCTGGTTATGTTCAGTGGGGTGGGAAGGGGAAGTAAATCTGTGCTCCAGGGTATAGGTGTGGCCATTGTTGACATGTTGAGTGAGCATCTTGTGCCGTGGTTTCATTTCTAAGTTACAACAATTACCAAAACTAAACAGCTTAAACCAACATAAATGTATTCTCTTATTGTTTTGGATGCTAGAATTCTAAAGCCAAAATATTGGCTGGATCCCACTCCCATTGAAGGGTCTAGGAGAGAATTCTTCCTTGGATCTTCCAGCTGTTGATGGCTCCTGCTGATCTTTCACCTGCAGAGACATCACTTCAATCTCTGCCTCCATCACCATGTGGTCACCTTCCCTCTGTCTCGACTCTGTATCTGTATCTGAAATCTCCCCATCATTTCTTTTAAAAAGGAAACCAGTTATTGGATTGAGATTAGATCCATAAGTTAGTTACATGAACTAAGAGCTTATTACAAAGAAGGCACCTGCACAGGTTCCCAGTGGACGTATTTCTCTGAGGGGCTATTATTCAACACATTTGTCTTTATGCTTGCCCCCAAGTTTATGTCTGTACCACAGAACAGAATACATTCACTCCATTCCAGTACATCCCCACATCTAAACCCATTAAAATTTCAGCTCTCAGTAGAAAATCTCATGTAAATATTATCAGTTAAAAAATACTAAATCTCATCATTTAAATTCTGTAGATCATGGACGAGTCTCTGGGTGTGAACTATCAATAGATAAAATTCTAATTCATCTGTACACTTCTGTAATTATAAAAGAAATCCAGGGTGGGCCATGGGGGCTCAGCAGACAAGAATGCTTGCCTGCCATGCCAGAGGACCCGGGTTGAATTCCTGGTGCCTGCCCATGTAAAAAAAAAAATTAAAAAAGAAATCCAAATCTTCTTAAATGAAATAGTGGGATAAGCATTGAATAGTTATTCCCATTCCAAAACTGATAAATTGAACAAATAAAAGGCAGGCAATTTCAAAATTCAGCAGGGAAAACTTTCATGGCTTCTCTGGTTTCCTTCATTAATGATGCCAAAATCTAAAGCACCCTGTCCCGGAGATGCCAGCACACACATTTAAGTGTCTCAGAAGATGCAATCTGACAAAACTGGCAAGCTGCTAGTCCAATCTTCTTGAGCTCCACTGGTCTTATAGTCCCTTAAGTCTTCCCTGGATACTGTTCCTGAAAATTGTCTCTATACCAGTTGGGTTGGTTCATCCAGGTCAGTTCTGTAGATTAGGATTCAGTTTCAATTTATATTATGGAAAGCCCACTATCTATGGCACAAACTACATGAAAATTCAATTTTCTTCCATACCAAGGAAGTCTGGAGGAAAGCAGACTTGGACTGGTGGGGTGACCCCATGCAGAAGGTTATAGTCAAGCCTCTATGCTGTTCTGCTCCATTTCTGTACAGCATGGAACCTTTTCTCACAATCATCTTGCAGAGAGAAAGAAAAAGGAGCAACAAGGGCACAGGGTCATGTTCTCATTCATCCTATGGCCAATAGCTTCCACTGACATCTGTTTAGCCAGACCACACTGCAGCCTTGATGGAAGGAAGTTCCTTGAGCCAGGAGGAGCCAACATGGGCACTGTGTGGATGATAGAGAAGCCCAGCTCATTGCCAGTCCACATTTACCTCAGCTATTATTCAAGTCTATGAATCCTTTTTATGTGTGGCTTGCATTTCCTTTAATGAATACACACTAAAAACCTGAAGATAAACATTGTGAAGAATTTCTTACCTCTTTGCAGGTTTTTTCACTGTTCAGTTCTCAGATTCCTGAAGTACTTGGTTCTTGCTTCTTGAAGTATTAATTCACTTTAGAACTGAACTAGATAGGTAGAAACTACCCACAGCTTCCTTCCCAAAGTGAACTATGTTTAAACCAGAGAGAAGGAAAAGTTCCCACCAAAAGCAGCTTCTAGGTGTCTGCAGAAAGTTGGAAAATATCCCCATGAAAGCCTAGGGAATGGGGCATAAGACTCCTGTGAGCTGGAGGGCTATGGTTACAGGTAACAATTTGTGAATGGCTTACCATGTTAGTTCTAGCTCTTAGGAGAATGCATGGGAACAGGTTAATGCATACTGACTTGAGAAACACAGCCCGCATCTGTGGGTTATGTTATTTGGGACAATGAGGAGTAACAATGATTTTCTCAGCTAAGACTCTTGGTGGAGAGTCTGTTAAGAAAGTCAGAACCTCATCAAGATGTGACAGCCATATAGTGGTCCATTGATAGTGGCAGCATAATTTTTAAACTATTCCACCCTTCATATAGGACAGGCAGGATCATGGGATCTGAAGACCCAAAAATGGACATGGTACATCCATGCCTTTATGGAGCTCTTCTCAGAAGGACATAGAGGAATCAAGTTGAGCATCTGAACAGATATAGGATTAAATGTAGCAACACCCTGAAAAGTGAAGCAATGTCCTCACAAACTCATGATGTTATTTCTTGTTCACCTAGATTCAGACTAAAATATTGTAGATGATGAATTAATACTGATGATCTTCAACAATGGTATTTGTTGGTAAATACTCATTGTCTCGTTCTCCCATTTTTCTAAAGACTTCCACTCAGTAGGTAGAAGAAGGAGGAGGATGAGACCCTTTCCTTCCCCATGGAATACTCAGTGGGCCTAAGGATATTCATCCCACTCTCCATATGCAGCCCAAACCCTTCTCTTCACTGTGTTAGGGTCCTTCCAACAGCACAGAATGGGGACCATTCCCTTGGAACCATGTGTGTAAACAGGGACTCAATGTTGCAAGCCCTCTTCTGCGATGGACAGTGCAGTGTGTAAAATAAACTATGTTCGGTACTTTGTTAACTTTCCTGGCCTAGTCATAATGTCCTCTTTTAACTGACCACTCACCCCAGTTAGACATGTCCTGGACATAAACCAAAATTATCAAGCTGTGTACCTCCATATGGTCTGAATGATAACGGCTGTCCTTGGCTTTCCCAAATTGTCTAGATGCTTCTATCCATGACATAGTTTAAAGCTGTAAATCCCTTGAATTAGCAGAAACAAAAGTGAGAGCCCCAGACCCTGTCTCCTTCCCTCCTCCACTGACCCTTTTAAATGGGTCAATTTAAAGATGTCTTATGAGGTGTAATCTTTCCCTTAGGCTCCACTTTTATACAATACATTGATGGTCTCCTTGTATGTTCACCTAACAAACTAACCTTTCACATTGACCTTCTGCCTTTACTGCAACAGCTATTCTTAAAGTGTTAAAAAGCCTTTAGGGACAAGTCCCAATTTGTGCAGCAAGAAGTCACATATCTAAGACATATCCTCAACAAATAGAGAACTCTATTAGACCCCCATGGGAACCCTTCTATTTCAGTTTGCTAAAGCTGATAGAATATAATATACAAGAAATTGGTTGGCTTTTCTTTTTTTTCAAAAGGAATTTATTAGATTACCAAGTTACAGTTCCAAGGCCATGAATATGTCTGAATAAAGGCCTCAAGGGGGAGATACATTCTTGAGGAAAGTCTGCTTGCATCCAGGGTTCCTCGGTCACATGGGAAGCCACACGATGATATCTTCTGATCTGGCTTCTGGTTTCAATGGCAGTCTCCAAATGTCTCTGGGCATTCTCTCTCAGCTTCTTTAAGCTGTCTGAGTTTCATCTGTCTTGTATCCTCTCATAAAGGACTCCATCAAGGGGATTAAGACCCACCTCAAAACCAGACCAAAGCCTATCATAATCTGAAGGAAGCTCTAAAAGACAACTCTGCCTTTGTTCAATGAGAACTCATTGTTCTATCTAGCAATGAGCAAACTTTCCAACTGCCTGTGCAAGAAATGAAGGGAAATGCCTTAGAAGTATTAACGCAAAAAAGTGGAGGAGGCAAGAGGCATATTGGATGCAACTACCTGCTGTGGCATGAGCATACCCACCTTGTCTCAAATCAGTGGATGCAGCAGCCAAATTCTTGAGCTTAGTATAACTATAGGTATGCAGAACCAACTTTGTTTTTTGGTTTTCATTTTGTGGAATTCTTCCTTAATTCTGCTTTGACTCAACATCTCTATTGCAAGACTCACATCTCTCATACACTCACTCATAAGACCTCCTGCCTTAAACCTGCCCATTCTGCTCCCACTTCCTGAAGAAGGAACAAAGGTTCATGTCCGCATAACTTTTATTGAAAATTTAATTTCTCCTAGGCCCAAACTCAAGGGAACCCCAAACTCAAGGAAACCCCAATAGAAAGCCTAGATCTAAACTTCTTTGCTGATGGGTTATATTTAAAACCTGAATCTGGACAGCAGATATGAAATTGAACATGAAGTATTTACCTTAATAGAGGTTCTCAGAAGTTTCCTAACAAAACTTCTACAGAACAGGCAGAATTGATAGCCTTTACCTGAGCTTGCTAAATATCTAAAGGATTGAGAGCAAACATTTACACTGATACCAGATCTGCCTTCGATGTAGGAAATGACTTTAAAATGCTCTGGAAACAACAAGGTAGCAATCCTTATCTCTTAGGGGACAGCCAATAGAAAGCATGTAGTGAACATATTGGAAAATTGTTGGGTTTGTTCATTGGCTCAAGTTCTTCACCTTGCAAACCCAAGCACTTAATAAAATATCATGGATTGAAAACTCCAAAGAGAAGAGTGTGTGGAAGGATTCAAGTTGTAAATTAGACCCTAATCAAAACTATAGGGCACTGGATATTCTCACAGCTAATCAAAAAGGACATGTTCCCTCTTAGGTAAGCACTGCTAATTTTATGTAAATTAATCCCAGGCAAAGTAAACAAAACATTCAGGATGTGATAGAAAACATTCAGATATTGCAAGTACTATGGGCTCCCATGGCCTAGAATCTATTTGGGTGGTTGTATCTTGGATCTTGGGGAGACTGGATTAGGGACATATTTCAAACACTTTCAATCTTTTCCCTCCTTTTATCTATCATACTATTTGTATTAGTTTGGAAGCTGCCAGAATGCACTATACCAGAAGTGCAATGGCTTTTAAAAAGGGGAATTTATTAAGTTGCATGGATATAGTCCTAAGGCCATGGAAATGTCCAAAGTAAGCCATCCAGGGAAAGACACCTTGACTCAAGAGAGGCCAATAGGACCAGAACACCTTTGTCAACTGAAAAGGTACATGCTGACGTCTGCCAGCTTTCTCTCCCAGCTTCTTCAGTGGCTTCCCTGGAAGCATTTACTTTCCTCTCTAAGAGTCTCTGGCTGTGTGGGCTCTGTTGGTTCTGAACTTTTTCCAAAATAGTTCCCTCTGAAAGGGCTCCAGTAAGCAATTCCACCTTGAAATGGTGGAAACGCATCTTCATGGAAACCATATAATCAAAAGTTGCCACCCACAATTGAGTAGGACACATCACCATGGTGATGATAAAAAAGAACCCACCCAGCAAGACTGAATGAGCATTAAGAAACTTGGCTCTTCTGAAGTACATATTAGCTTCAAACCATCACACTATCTTTAATTCATTGTTTTAGTTCCAGAATAACAGAAATATATCAACAGTCTCTCACTTCAAAAATCATGTTGCTAAATCAGGCTTTTGATCTCAAGGACTACACTTAGTATGCCTATGATGGCTAAGTTCTGGGTCAGTGTGGCCAAATGATGATGCCCAGTTGTCTGGTCAGCAAGCACTGGCCTGACCATTGCTGCAAGGATGTTTTTATGGCTGGTTGATAAAACAGATGGCTGGTGTGCTGATTTGAAATGATGTATGTACCCTAAAAAAGCCATGTTTTAATCCTAATCCCATTTTGAAAAAGCAAGCTATTTCTTCTAATTTCTATTCAATATTGTATGTCTGAAACTGTAATTAAATCATCTCCCTGGTGATGTGATTTAATCAAGATTGGTTGTTAAACTGGATTAGCTGGAGGCATATCTCCAACCATTTGGGTGGGTCATGATTAGTTTCTGGAGTCCTATAAAAGAGGAAACATTTTGGAGAAAGAAGGAGATTCAGAGAGAGCAAGGCATAATGATACAGCCACAAGAAGCAGAGTCTACCAGCCAGCATCCTTTGGAGATGAAGAAGGAAAATGCCTCTCAGGGAGCTTCATGAAACAGGAAGCCAGGACAAGAAGCTAGCAGATGCTGTGTTCACCATGTGCCCTTCCAGATGAGAGAGGAATCCTGGCTGTGTTCACCATGTGCATTTCCAGATGATAGAGAAACTCTGACTGTGTTCGCCATGTGCTGTTCCACTTGAGAGAAGAAACCCTGAACCTCATCAGCCTTCTTGAGTCATTATCTTTCCCTGGATGCTTAGATTGGATATTTCTATGGACTTGCTTTAACTGGGACATTTTCTCAGCCTTAGAACTGTAAACTAGGAACCTATTAAATTCCCCTTTTTAAAAGGCTTTCCATTTCTGGTATATTGCATTCCAGCAGCTAGCAAACTAGAACAGCTGGTGTATTAAATCATCAGTCAGTGGAATACATCTCTGGTTAATTACACCTGTGGTCAATGAGCATGTCATTCCACCAATTAGATACTCCAATCAGTTGGAGACTTTTAAGGAAGAAGAGAGACTTCTTCAGCTTCTTCAACCAGTGAGTCTCTCCTGTGGGGTTTATGCAGACACCTCATCAGAACCACTAGTTTCACAGCCTGCCTCACGGATTTTGGACTCTGATTCCCATGGCTGCATGAGACACCTTTGTAAATCTCATATTTACATATATACTTTATAAATCTCCTGTTTGTTCTGTTTCTCTAGAGAACCCTGACTAGTACAATACCTAACAGGAGAAAACCTCTGAAATTATCTTGTCTTACTGGAAGATTCTTTTGCCTCAAATAATATTCCTTTCATTTTTTTCAGAAATCTAGTTGCTGACTTTGGTGGAATCCATTTCCCCCAGTATTTCTTCAACTGGCCGTAGTACCAGAACATATTCCCTCCTCTCTTGGACATGACTTTGGACCTTTAAGGTATGTGGACACCTGGGGTGGCCTCTGGAGCCAAGGTGCAGCACACAACCTTTATCAGTGAGGCTTTCTACAAAAGTTCTTCATCAAAGGTGAAAATGTTAAAGGAACTCCATGTGGAGCTGA
>PVIY010049399.1:0-16756 GCA_004026745.1 Myrmecophaga tridactyla | reverse complement strand
TAACTCTAAGAGTTTCTACATCAGATTTTCCAAAAATAAATGCCCCTGAATGACATTAACAGGCAGCAATGGGGGTTCTTTCACTTCCTTCTGAGAAAGTCAAGACAGGGGGTAGGATAACTCTATAGTCACCATTGATGATACCCTATTTAAGCATGGCCTTTTTCTTGAACATGAGGTTTCATCAGGTGATGCTGCATTGACTGATTTTGAGGTAGTGAATCTAAGCCTTCTAGGTCAGTATTAAGCACCATAAACTAGTTTTCGCTTCATAGTCAATTTGACTTTACTGGTAGAGTCTGCTTTTGGTTAGAGGGTCAGAGAAAACTAGCTGCTTCTTGTTAGTATACTGCCTTCCTGAGAAATGAAATAGAATGAAATGAAGTAAAATAAAATAATATAAAAATACACGCAGTTGTCAGCACCTACACTCTACAGATCTAGGAACTCATGAAACCTCAAATCAAAGAAACCATTTCATATTCAATTGGCTCAGAGTTCTCAGGTCCATTCAATGCTCACCTAAGCTCAACGCTTCCATGGTCTTCATCCAAAGAGTGAAGGTAAACAGAAGGCCAATAATTCCTAGAGGCCTCAAACATACTCATGACCATAAAAATCAAAGTGGAGACAGATCTATACTGAGAAAATTTCTGTAGAACGAATTCTGCAGAGAATATTCACACTGGCCGAGTTGATAACTCTGAGAAGCCTACAGTGGCACAAAATTTAAAAACCCACAGTGACAAAGAAGAAAGTGCCATTCTGTCTGTGCTTAAGAGCTTTGAAACGAATTTCTCTATTGTTCTGTTTAATTTTCAGTAGAGATATTGCTGGTAGCAAAGGAGAGTTTCAAAATGAGTGGGGCCGGCCGTTCCCATTAATAAACATGACTTAATCATCTGAGACTTTTGTGTGTTCACAAGGACTAAGGCATTGAAAAGTTTGTGGAAGAATACTAGCTTTATTAGAATATGTTGATGTATATGCCCTTAACAATTATTTAGATTTCCGCAGAATGACGGTCTGAGTGAGGTCACAAATTCCACTAGAATTGACTTTCTCCCCATCATATATTATTTAGATAACAAAATCAGTGTCATAAGAATAAAATAGGTGTACATTTCAATAGGTACCAACTTAAATCCCATGAAAAAAAGAAATACAGGGAGTTGTTCTAAGTAAAAGAGTCGATGGATGAAAATACAAAGGTGTATCTTTACAGAGAGGCCTCAAAATGTATTTTAAGAGTTTTGAGAAGATTTGCTATTCTTATCTCAGCAGATGAGAGATTTGCTCACTTCTAAGTTTTTCCAGGCTCCAAAGTTTCACTTAAAGATCTTCCAGTTCTCCAACCTCATCAGGACCCTCCCGCAGGACTGCAGTAAAAGATGACATACCACCCCCAACGTCTACAGCCAAAGTTAGGGCAGGCTATAGTTATCTAATATCACGGAGAGATATCAAGGGTTACATATTGTAGCTGCTGGAATGCTGTGTTATAGCTATTTCAGAACAGAGATTTATAGCAGGATTTAATTAATGCAACTAGTTTTTTATTCCTTAGTAACCATACATAGGTGTGCATATGGTAAGATCAAATTAAGCCATATAGTAATGTTACAAAAGGTGACAATTTGGTGGCGGCAAGTCTGATCAAACAAAACCACATTAGTGTGAGGCCATGATATTATTCATTTTGACATACGTTGTGGTCATGTCTGCCCAAAATGTGCCTTATAGGTTTTCAGGCATTTCCCTTACTAAGAACATGAAAAGGTTGAGTTTTAGGATGTAGATATTATCGGAGTTATCAATCTCAACCTACTTAAAAGTATCATGGGGTAAAATTTTGGAGCCCGGCTCTTTTTCAAATTTAACTTTTTCCACCTTTGAGAAAATTTCACACATTTATTTTTATTGGCAATTATTTTTTTCAGAGATCATTATTATGAAGGATCAGCACATTGGGCTAGAATATTGGGAGTGTCAGAAAGTTCATTCAGATTTTTAAACCGTGGCTAAGAAAAAAAAATCAGTTTGAAGTTAATGAAAAATTATTAACAGATAATCACAGGTTATTTTAAAGTCTTTATCTTATACTGGCAACAGGTTAAATTATACTCACACACATGTCATGCCCACTCACAAACATTATTATATATTTTTATGTTTAATCCTGAGGGAATCCTGTTTTACTACTAGTTAATTTCAGCAATAAAAAATTCTCCAGTGTCATTTCCCTTCCCACTAATACTTTCCCAATTATTTTTATTGGGCAAACTCAAAATGATCTAATTAAAGAGAGAAAGCTGCTTGTTTTGTCATAATTTTTAAATGAGCATCAGAAAGGAGATTCATGTGCTTTGGGTTTAGGCCCCAGGATTGGATATGATAGTCTACAGCTACATTAAAAAAAAAAATCAAGACTCTTAGATGGTCTACAGAGGAAATAAATCTGCAACCAGAAAAACTGTATTGGAGGGTTTCTTAGTCCAGTTATGAATCTTTGCTATTAAATTCTTATCTTATGCAATTAAAAAATTTAAGAATTTTCATTCTTCTGCCTTGGCCTAGTCACCACCAAATTCAGACGCTGGCATTCCCAAGGGATGGTGATGCACAGAGCTGATCTTGCAGGCATGGGTCTTGGAAGCTCAGCTGGCACCTCTCAAGTACTTCAGTTTTTCTGATTGGCTCAGGGTGCATGACCTACTTGTGAGCGTGGTTGTGAGCAATGGTGCCAGGGGCTGGAAAGGTGAGGGACCCCCAACTGCACAGGGTATTGGCAAGTTTTGTTAATGGCTTGTGTTCTAGTTTGCTAGGTGCCGGAATGCAATATACCAGAAATGGAATGGCTTTTAGAAAAGGGGAATTTAATAAGTTGCTAGTTTACAGTTCTCAGGCCAAAAAAAAAAAGTCCCAATTAGAACAAGTCAATAGAAATGTTCAATCAAAGGCATCCAGGGAAAAATGCCTTGGTTTGAGAAGGCCGATGAAGTTCAGGGTTTCTCTCTCAAGTGAGAAGGCACATGGCAAACACAGTCAGGGCTTCTCTCTCAGCTGGAAGGGCACACGGTGAACACAGTGTCATCTGCTAGCTTCCTCTCCTGGCTTCCTGCTTCATGAAGCTCCTGGGGAGGCATTTTCCTTCTTCTCTCCAAATGTTGCTGGCTGTGGACTCTCTGCTTTGTAGTGCTGCAGCATTCCCTGCTCTCTCTGAATGTCCTTCATTCTCCAAAATGTTTCCTCTTTTATAGGACTCCAGAAACTTCTCAAGACCCACCCAAATGGGTGGAGACATGTCGTCACCTAATCCAGTTTAACAACCACTCTTGATTGAATCACATCTCCAGGGAGATGATCCGATTACAGTTTCAAATATACAGTATTGAATAGAGATTATTCTACCTTTATGAAATGGGATTTTGATTAAAACATGCCTTTTCTAGGGGACATACATCCCTTCAAACCAGCACATCTTGCAATCTCACTTCTCAGGTTCAAAATCACTTCCTTGCCACTCAGACTAGTTAAAGACTTCTGTTAAACAGTCTCATCACTCCATTCTTCATGATCTTCAGAAAGTTTGTAATTATATATTTGTGTGGCAATATGATAAATGCCTTCCTCCCCCACAGTGTCGCTGACCTCAGTATCCTCTGCACAGCAGTTGGCACATAGTAGGTGCTCAGTAAATGCTTGTTGAGTGAATGAAAGCATCCATTAAGGAGGTCAAGGGTTTTCTTTTTTCCTGATTTTTAGAGCAGTGGGCTGTTCAAGGTAGAAGATTCCCAGAAACCTCAGGAGTTAGTCAGTTAATCTTCGGCTAGTGAGAGTACTTCAATTTCTTTGAATGCTTTTTTCAGTGTCTTTTAGGTGTTTTACCTATGTCATTTCTGTAGATGAAAGAGGAAGATGACTTGAAGAAAACTATCTTGGAGCAAGAGTTTTTAGTTAATGTGTCTATCAGGCAATTAGTTCTTTGTGTACTTATTTAAGTGCATAAAGGGACTCAGCCTGTGTGACCTGAAATTCCTGTTAGAGCTGGGCAGATAATATGGGCCAAATAAAAAGAAGAAGGCTCTTATACATCTGTAAATAAAATGGTCTATCAATTCCTTGTTATATTCCTGTAAAAATTCGAATAACAAAAACAGCATGCCTGACTGTAAAAAAATCCACAGGTAAATTAATTTGAAAAACACCTGACTCTATTGAATGTTTCACTCCTTTCCTCAAACATCACTGTGACACCAATTTAAAAATAACCATTTTGCTTGTAAAACAAATGTTATATACCATTTAAAAGCTGACTCCTAATAATACCTCTGAGTTTTCCTGTGTTCTGGATATATAAGTATTTATGTATACATTACTAACCCCTATTAATTTTACACTGCAATCAGTGGAGGCCTTAAATCTTATTTTTAGCTAGAAAATTGCTCCTGCCTGAGGATCCATTTCATGATAAAATTAACCTATTGATAGAAAGGTAGAATTTTAAATCACATTCAAATTTTACGTCCCAGCAAATGCTTTCTCTACATGTTTTCTTCTATATAGGTAACATTGAACATGGAAATTTTAGGTCTTTCCATTTTGTTGACTCCTTTAAACCTTAGCTTAGCCATGTATTTATGGCTTTATTTGTCTAATTGGAATTTAATGAAAATATTTGTGTACCTTTATCATAATCCCTTAACAATAGAGCACCTTAACTCTTTAAAAAAAGCATGTAACATTTTGGACCATCATTGGTGGCTAGTTGTTTTGATTCTTATTCTGTTTTGAGAAATATTTATTACTAGCACTGGCAGTAAAATTTACTTCCAACTTTCTAGACATCGCACACACAAAAATCGTATGTCCACATTGTGTAAAGCTCAAATAAATCTTTAGTACTTTTCAAAGTTTTAAGCCTTAGAGTCAGATGCAAATAACCTTAGAATGTTCTGTGTGCCCATTGTCAGAAGGGTATTCCATTGGGGATATTGTTCATGTGACTGACAAGTCAATTATGCTCCATTCACAAATGTTTTGATGTCTGCAATATTAATAATACTGCTTTGCCCATGAGAAGTGCTACCCCAACTCCTGGCATGGAATAGTCACAATAAATGGCAGTGAGTGTAATTCTAACCTCTGACTCTGTGACGAACAGCATGGGTATTCTCTGCCACTCTGCCTTTAATTTCACTGGCATCAAAGGAAAACTCAAGCGCCTCAGAAAATAACTCTAGCCCTGTGTCTCTGATAAAATAAAATGCTTACCCACAGACATAAATTACCATGGAAATAAAAAGAGGACCAAAAAAATTACACAGTTTCCTAATGCTCTTAAATCAAAGTAGCGCAGGGCTGGGAGCAGAGCCTGTGTGTGATGCAGCCTCACTCCTTGATGAGCAATCTTTGATGGCTTTAATCCATCAGGTTTGCCCAGCGGATGATAGGGGGGATGTTATTCAGAATTTTCAAGGATAGAGAGTTTTCGCGGTCATTTCTGTGGATGCCCACGTGGAAAGTTTTGCGATGAGCACATTATGAATTAGATTCTTGTCGGTCAATATAAGCCATAGTTGAGAGTTTAATGGCACAGAACTATTGATTCTATGGAGCGTGGTGCTGCAAGCTAAAGGCAGGCAGCCTCCTGAAAAGGCGAGATTTGCCTGTCTGCCTGCCCTCTTCACTTCTTCCCTCCTTCTGTCCTAACTCCCTTCCTTCCTTTCAAACTTCCTTCTTCATTATATAACAATATTCATGAAAAACAAACAAAACACATAAAGTAAAGCCCTCTAAAGCCCCTGCTCATTTCTCAGAGTTAATAACTGTAAAGAATGCGCTTTGCATCTTTCTGTGTCTTTTTCTGAACAAATCCAGGCACATGCATGTACCGATTAAAAAGTTAGAATGGGTGTGGTTTAAATCATAAATGGGATTCACTGTATTTGTTGTTTGCATTTTTAAGTTGGTATGCCTTGAAAAGGTTTACATATCAGTAGATAGAGATTTGCCTACTTCCTTTAAAGCGCTGAATAATATTCCATAGTAAAGATATATTGTGTTTTATTTAAATATTCCTTCCTCAATAAAATATAGTTTCAGTAGTTTGCTTTTAATAATAATACTGTAATAAATAGCCCTCTGCGGGACTCCTGCGCATGCAGGGATTTCTCTAGATTTGAAAACGTAGGACTGCTGAGGCATTTGCAGTTTTACTAGGTCTTGCCGTGCTGCCCTCCGAAGGAACTGTACCATTACAAGCGGCATCGCCATCCAGGAGATTTCCTATCATGTTACATCCTCTCCAGTTCATGGAAATGGTGGGTGTGTTGGTTCTTGTAAATCTGATGGATGTGAAATCTCATTGTGATTTTAACTGCATTTCCCTGACTACCAATGAATTTGAACCTATCTTTATTTGTGCATTGGCCTTCTGTGTATTTTCTGGTTTCATCTTTGCTTTTCAAAGGAAACATGACCACTTATCTGAAATATAATTCTCCTACCATGAAGTTCAGCCTTTTAAGGTGGCTTTCATACATTTACAAAGTTGTACATTGATTACTCCAAAAAGAGATCTCATAACCATTAGAAATTGTTCCCCATTGCTCTTCCCTGGCAACCTCTGATCTAGGTTTTTGTCTCTATGGATTTTCTTATTCTGGGCACTTCATATAAATGGAATCATACAAAATACGACCTTTTATGTTTGGCTTCTTTCACTTAGCATATTGTTTTCAAGATTCATCCATATTGTAGCAGGTATCAATATTTCATTCCTTTTTGTGATCAAACAACATTGCATTGTGTGAATGTACCACATTTCATTTATTCGTTCAACTGTGGATGGACATTTGGCTGGTTTCCATTTTTGGGCTGTGATGAATATTGTTGCTTTAAACACTCATGTAGAAGTTCTTGTGTGAACACACGTGTTCAATTCTCTTGAGCACATAACTAGAAATGGAATCGTGCTGGGTCATATGGTAACTCTATGTTCAATCATTTGAGGAACTGCTAGAATGTTTTCCAAAGTATATGTACCATTTTACATTCCCACAAGCAATGTATGAGGGCTCCAGTTTCTCCACATTCTTGTCAACACTTTTTATATCCATCTTTTGATTATAGCTATCCGAGAGGGTATGAAGTGGTATTTTATTGTGGTTTGGATTTGTATTTCCCTAATGACTAGAGGGTGTGAAATGGTATTTTATTGTGGTTTTGAATCATGTTTCCCTAATGACTAATAGAGATAAGCATCTTTTCATGTGCTTGTTGGAGTTTTATAAATATCTTTGGAGAAATGTCTAATTAGTTCCTTTGTGCATTTTTTTGGTTGGGTAATTTTTCTTTTTATTATTGAGTTATGAGTTCTTTATATGTTCTGGATTCAAATCTTTTATCAGATGTATGATTTGTAACATTTCTCCTATTAGATGGGACATATATATTATATATATATAATTATATATATATAAATTATATATATATAATTTTTTTTTTGCATGGGCAGGCACTGGGAATCAAACCCTGAGTTATCTTTTTTGATGGTGTCCTTTGAAACACCAAAGTTATTTATTCTGATGAATTTCAATTTATCTATTTTTTCTTTAGTTGAGTTTGCTTTTGGTATTACATTGAAGAAACCATTGATTAATCCAAGGTAATGAGGATTTATTCTTTTATTTTCTTCTAAGAGTTTGTTGTTCTAGCTCTTTTATTTAGGTCTCTTATCCATTTTGAGTTACTTTTTTCATATGGTGGGAGGTAGGTTCCAATTCCTGTCCTTTGCATGTGGATATCCCATTGTATCAAAACCATTTGTTGAAAAGACTATTCTTCTCCTCATTGAGTTGTCTTCACAAAAGAGTAAAAAAAAATTGATTTGTAAAAAATCAATTGGACAAAAATGGAAGGACTTATTTCTGAAATCTCAATTATATATATTTTACTGACCTATATTTCTGTCTTTATGTCATTATCACACTGTCTTGATTACTATAACTTTGTAGTAAGATATTTTTAATTTTAAAATAATTTCAAACTTACAGGAGAGTTGCAAAAATAATACAAACCTTCTCCTTGTTGCCTTAATTTTATATTGGTTTATGAAATTTACTCCACAAACACAGGCTTTACAATGATTATATGGATACTTTACTTAAATATGCATATGGTTAAGCTAACTAAGATATTCATATTTGTTGGTTCTAAGTGTATTGTTTGTTTTCTTAAATAAAAAAAAAAATACAAACCTCATACAGAGAACTCCAACATAGCCTCACCTCCTCTGATACCCAGATCAACCAATCAACCAATATTACCATCTTGCCACCTTTATGATATCATTCTTTCTCTCTCTCCTTCTCTCTCTTGAGTGAATATTTGAGAGCTGATTGCACCCATCATACTCCTCGAATGTGTAATACTTCTATGCACACTTCCTAAGAACAAGGATAACTCACACAATCATCTTAAATGCATTTATCCAAGGTCAAGAAATTCAATATTGATGTAAAGCTTAATTCTATGCTCTATTTTTTTTACGTCCCAATAAAATCTTTTTGAGCCTGCTCTTCTCCACTCTTAGATCCCACCCAGTACCATGTTTTGCATATGTCATTAACTTTTTAGTTTCTTTTATTTTTTTAAAAAATTGTGGAAACAACTTAAATTTTCCCATCCCAACTGCTCCCAAGTATACCTTTTAATAGAATTAATCACATTGAAAATGTTGCAATACCCTCATCATGGTGCATTATTAGAATTTCTCTTCACCCCAAACAAAAATCCTGCACCCATTTTGCATTAATGCCCCATTGCCTCTGGCCCCCACTCTTGGTAACCTGGATTGCACTTTCTCCTCTATGCGTTTGCATATCCTCTGTTTTGTTTTTTCATTCTGATGTTGCTTAAATGTAACACGCTGAATCTATGATAATCTTTCTTTGATACCAACTTAATTTCAATAGCATACATAAATTATGTTTCTGTACCCCTCCACCCCTCCACCTTCGTGCAGTTTTTGTCACAAATTACAAATTTAAATGTTATCAGTCCCAAACCATTGATTTATCATTACATTTTATGAACTTGCCTTTTAATTCCTGCAGGAAGTAAAAAGTAGGGTTACAAATAGTACTGGTAGTTATATTTAACTAAGCTATTATCTTTACTAGATATCTTTATTCTTCATGTGACTTCAGTCAATTGTCTAGTGACCTTTTCTTTTCAACCTTTTTCTTGTAGGGTGGTCTAGTGGTGAAGAACTCCCTCAGATTTTCTTAATCTGGTAATGTATTACATTCTTCTTCATTTTTGAAAGAACAGTTTTGCTGGATATAGAATTCTTTGTTGGCAATTTTTTGTTTTCAGCACTTTAAATATTCCATCTCACTGACATCTTGCCTCCATGGTTTTCCAAGAGGAACAGGCACTTAATTTTGTTGAGGCTCTGTCAATTACATATGACACATGCTTCTCCCTTATGGCTTTCAGAATTCTTTCTTTATCTTTGACATTTGACAGTTCAGTGGTAACATGGTATGGTGTGGGTCTATTTGGGTTTAGCCTGTTTGGGCTTTGCTGAACATCTTGGATGTGTATATTCTTGTCTTTCATTAAATTTAGGAAGCTTTCAGACATTATTTCCTTGAATATTCTCTTCCTTCTTTCTCTCTTTTTTCTTCTACTGGAACTGCCCAGTGCATATATTGGTACCCTTGATGATTTCCCACAGGTTACTCAGGCTCTGTATTAGTTTGTGAAAGCTGCCAGAATGCAATATAGCAGAAATGGAATGGCTTTTCTAAAGGGAATTTATTAACTTATAGGTTTACAGTTCTGAGGCTGAGAAAATGTCCAGATTAAGGCACCAACAAAAGGTTACCTTCACTCAAGAAAGACTGATGCCATTTGGAACACCTCTGTCAGCTGGGAAGGCATGTGACTATCTTCTGCAGGTCTCTTGCTGCTGGACTTAGTTGCTTTCAGCTTCTGTTTCCTGTGGAGTTTCCTCACTTTGCTTCTTTAGCTGGCTTTCATCTTTTGGCTTCCCTTGTCTCTTTCCACATTCTGGCTTACTTAACATATCATAAGAAGGCATATGGTGACATCTGTTGGGCTCTCTGTTGTGTTTAGGCATCTGCTTTCTCTATCAGCATTCTAAGCATCTCCAAACATCAGAATCTCTGTGAGCTCTGAAGCAACTGTTCTCCAAGTGTCTGTACTTGTTTCTTCAAAATGTTGCCCCTTTGAAAGGGCCCCAGTAACTAATCATGTATTGATCTTTTCCTCTTTGGCATATGCATTTTGCATCTTAAATAAAACATTTTTCAAAATAAAATAATTTCCTTCAAGAATTTCTTTTAATAATTTCATTTTTTCTTATTTTTAATGCATCTGCAATTTACTTTGAATATCAAGCATAATGACATAGCTTTCTTCCTCAAATGAATAGTTTTCCTAAGAGCTATTATTGGCTACTCTGCCATTTTATCACTCCTTCAAAATTCCTGTCTTGTCACATATATTAATACCTATCTTAAATTATCAGAGTCACATCTCCATCTAACCAAAAGGCCACACCCACAATTGGGAGCACCACATCTCCGTGGAGATAATCTAATCAAAAGAGTTTCCACTCTACCATATTGAACCAGGATTAAAGGGCATGGCTTTTCTGGAGTGCACGACACTTTCAAACTAGCACAGGCTCTGTTCAGTTTTCTTCAGTTTTCCTTCTTTCTCCTCCTCAGACTGGATGATTTCAATCGTGCTATCTTCAAATTCACGGATTCTTTCTTCTGACAGCTCCAGTAGGCTGTGGAACCCTTCTAAGGAATTTGAAATTTCTGTTACTGTGGTCTTCAGCTCTGCTTGGTTCCTCTTCATAATTGCTATCTCTTTATTGATATTTTCTTTACAATCATCTATTATTTTCCTGACTTCTTTTAGCTCTTTGTTAATATTTTTCTATAGCACCTTAAGCATATTTAGGAACATTTAAAAAATATATTTTTCTGGACTGTCCCATGTCTGATTCTTCTCACTGATGGCTACTAATGCTTTACTCTTCTCCTTTTGCTGGGCCATCTCTTCTTCTTTCTTTGTATGTTTTGGTAATCTTTTGTTGAAACTTACAAATTTTTATTTCTCTTGTTTCCTCACTGGAATTTAGACTTTGAGCTGAGGCATCTTTTCCTTAAGTTTGTATCCAACTATGCCACGATAAAGCTTTCCTTGAATGCTAGGAGCCAACAAAAAAAAAAAAAAAGAAGAAAAAGAAAACGCTTTCCAAGTGTTTGCAGATTGATCTGTGGAAGTGCTCTTCTTCAGGATTTATCTATATGAGTTGAGAGAATAGCTCCAGGTTAGAGCATAGGGCCCTCCCTAATCCTTTCTGTGCATGTGTCTTGACTTGGACATATGTGTTTGGTCTTAGGAGTTCTGCTTTTTACACAGATATAAATGTCCACTCTTTTCTAGGAAATAGTTTCTTCACAGTTCTGAGCACTGCACTGTGTCTTACAGCCAGCAAACTTGCCTCAGAGCTACTTGTCTCCATTTCCACAGTGTTCTATAAGATAGTTCTATAAGATAGCTTTCTCTGCATGAAGGCAAGTTCTGGATGGCGAATCCTTCAGGCTACCACCAGACAGATTGGTCAGACATATATGGTTCCAGTATGTGCATGAGGGTTGCTCTGCTCCTTCTAGAACTGGTGCCAGGGATGCACCCTGGGAGTGTGAGCAGGCTCAGTACCCAGCTGATGAGGATGGGAAGGGGACAGCTGATATGCAAGTACCACTTTTAAGTACTGTTTTTCTCAGCTCAATGCTTGCTATGTTACTTCAATCCTTTAGTTGTTTTCTAGAGCTTTGAGAAAGACATTTCTGCGGGTTCTTGCTGGCTGTTCAGAGTTTCTGTGAGGGGACAGAGCTTCTCATCTGACCATCATGCTTGAGCTGAAAACTGTAATAACCCTTGAAATCAGGAAGTATGAGTCCTTCAACTTTGTTCTTGTTTTTCAAGATTGTTTTGGCTAATTTGGGTACTAATTCTTCTATTGGGCAGTTTTTCTTCATCTTACTGATCTCTAGGAGTTTTTTTATATTCTAATAATAGTTCTTTGTTGTAATAGGAATTATTTTCTCCAGATCATTTGACTTTTCATTTATTTATGATATATTTCCCGTATAAAGTTTCACATTTTGATGAAGCCAAATGTATTGATCTTTTCCTCTTTGGCATATGCATTTTGCATCTTAAATAAAACATTTTTCAAAATAAAATAATTTCCTTCAAGAATTTCTTTTAATAATTTCATTTTTTCTTATTTTTAATGCATCTGCAATTTACTTTGAATATCAAGCATAATGACATAGCTTTCTTCCTCAAATGAATAGTTTTCCTAAGAGCTATTATTGGCTACTCTGCCATTTTATCACTCCTTCAAAATTCCTGTCTTGTCACATATATTAAATTTAAATATACAGACATATCTATACACATTTATATCTGTATAACCTCTATATATCTATATCTTTGGTTTAGGATTTTCTATTCTCTCTACTTAAGCCACATCTAAACACATGCTTTTAAATTATTTTGATTTTATATATATTATAATATTGGATAGCAATTACCTATCCCCAACATTGTTTTTGTCTTTTGATCTTCCTTTTTTAAGTGCTCTGCTCTATCTTGCACTTTTTTTGTTTCTTGAGACCAATACTATTTATTGTTAAGTTCCAAAAATGTCCTTAGATTTTGGGGTGGTGGTAGATTTTATTAAATTTATAAAACATCTGGGTGGAATATTTTCATAATTACAGTCTTCAGGATTAGCACTGAGGGGCATAGTTTAGTCCTTTACTTAGTTGGGTCTCTCATCCAAAGACTACTGCATCTTACAAGCTGGTCCCTGTGCCCCACTCTCTACAGCCAGTGCTTCCCACTTCAGCCAAAGGGATCTTCCTAAGATGCAGATCTCATCATACGGCTTCCCTTCCTACAGCCCCGAATGGCTCCACATTGCCCTCAGAACAAGATCTAGTCTCCTAAATGTGCTTCCAGGATCTGACCCCTTATTATTTCTCTAGAGATCTGTAATTTCTCTCAATAACCCCTTCCCCATCCATAGTCTTTCCTCCAGTCCTTCAAGTTTAAAGCAGAGACCATTTCCTTCTGAAGACCTCCTTGACCTCTGGCTACTCCCAAATGGATAAATATTTGTTGTTTTGCTGCTTATATCACTTCTGGAATCTGATTGTCTTAAAGTAGCTTCTAAAAGTCCTTGCGTCTAGATGGAAACTGTATTGTGCCTAGTAAAGCATGGTCTGAAGGTAAATATATTAAATCAATGCACAAACATTATTTTTACCACATGTTTCATGGTCCTTTGTTTACCATACAGAAACATGGTGGAGATGAATACTGCAATACGCCTTTCATTTGGTCTGTGACTTTCCAATCAATTTATACCATTCTTGAGTGCTGAAGTTACTGCATACGATTATCTTCCCAGGCACAGGCTCTAGGCTCCCACAAAACTTAACAAAAGCTTGAATATTGACCAGAAGGGCATGGAAGCCAATATGAGTCATAAGTGAAATCCAAGCTTACCTAATTATTGTAACAGCAATCCTGAGTGCAAACAGAAGCCAAGGGGACAAAATGTCCATCCCAGTTCAGGTACCAATGAGCCTGTTATCTTGATGGGTGCTGAGAAGTTTACAGGCCTCACTCAGTTCCCCATCTATTAACCAACTAGAGGCTCTCCCATGAGAAGTCTACAGCCCTCACTCAGTTGCCCATCCATAAACTAACTAGAGGCACTCCCAGTGTTCTCTAAAGTTTCATCTAACTCAAAGGTTGTTATTTTATACTTTTCTCCTGCTGGACAAATGTCTGCTGCATTCTAAGTTATCTGTTAAATTCTGGTGGAAGAGATTGGTCACAAAAGGAACAAGATATCTGGCTCCTGACTTTGTAAAATTTGAAATATATTATAGAAGTAATTGCTACATAAACCATCGACGTTACTTTTACGTTTTTGCATCGTGAGTTTAATAACGATCCTGTATGTTCAAAATCCAAGTATGCAGTTGATTTTCTCACCCTCAACTACATAAGTGAATATATTCATTACCCACTCCCCAAAACCATTCCCCAACACCACAAAACACATAAAGCGAGCTTTGTGAAAGAGGTGGGGCCTCAAGCAAGAGGAGGGGCAGACTTGAAAGGAAGGGCACTAGTCCAGGTTTCAGAATCACTGTGGAGGAAGTGTAAAATCAGGAGTGGGAAAATCAAACATCAAGAAGTTTAGTTTAGGGAGAACAGAGGGAGCCTTGAGGGCTAGAATTGTCAGAAGGGATGGAGTGGGGGCTGGGGGGCGGGAGGTGGAGACATTTTTCAAATCAGGATTGAATGGCAGCTACACAAGAGAAGAGACAAAGACCAGAATTAATCTTTTAAAAGAGCCATCCAAGACACAACTTAATAAAGATATTAAAATGGCTTGAACACTTCCCTTGTTTTCATAAATTAGGGGTAAAACTGGTAGAATCTAAATAGCCACCTATGAAGTGGTCCTGAAGTTAGACATTCGGTACCCAGCCAATTATATCTGTACAGTTGTCAGCGAGGCATCTGTTCTCTCATCAAAGCAATGTGACATTTAAGACACAGAGTCAAACAGATGGCTGTATTTTGCCGAACTGGACTTTAATGAAAAAAGTCTCGATTCTTTTGTTGCAGAGGAAAGGGATTATTTTGGTAGAGGGTGTTCGTCTTGGGGGAAAAGATAATGCTACATCAAAGAATAGAAATGGGTAAGGGGACATTGAGATGCCTTCACCTCTCATCAAAGAGGGAAAAAAGAAACTTAGATAATGTGAAATATTCCAAATTCGCAAAAGAGAAAGCTAAAGTCAGGATGCACGTAAAAACTCCATGTTAAAATGAAGGGAGCTTTGGCCAAACTAATTCAGTACAAAGATTAAGAAATATGCACTGAGTATTTCTTCCTCTAAAAAGAGAAGAAGGACAAATGCAGCAAGATGGGATTAATATCAAATTATCATAGGAAGAATATGATAAAATTTCATTTTGAAACACCCTCAGCCTTTCAATTGGACGTCTTCATTTTCATACAGGTTGTGTGGTCTCCTCCTCTTCTTTGCGAGGGATCTGTTCAGTGCCCACTAATCTGGGTTCTGCTTTTATGAATTTGCCAAACAGAAGTTATCTCACCCTCTGTGTCATGGTATCTTGTCAGAAGCCATCATTTGGGTCTGGGTTCATACCTGTCACAAAAGCTACTTTCTACACTTTGTGATGTTTTTTGTGTGACTTAAATGGTTTGGAAGCTCCTGACTTAGGATTGCTATTTCCCAAATAATTATCTTTGTAACACTTTAAAGGAAAAGAATAAAGGAGGGTGTGGGACATGGTTCTTTTCCAAAGCTCATTAATTGAATGCAAATAAGTTGTAATCTCATTACAAGGCAGGGTGCTTTAATTAAAAATGGGTACAGGGGATATAATAAAAACAACAAGAGAATGATCTTTACTTAGAATTTGATAACCCTTTATAAATAATAGTTCTTAATCAGAAGCAGAAGGGTAGCATGAGAGCTTTTGAGAATTGTTTGTAAATGCAGAGGCTTTTAAAATAACTTTTTATAAATAAAGTCACGCAGAGGGAGGCTTACTGGCTATAGCTTAGAATTTATTGCCTCTGCTTGCTAAAGTTACAGGCTGCAGTGTAACATTCCAACACAGTACTCGAGATTCTAAGAATCGAGTGTCTCCAAAGAGGCTTTCGTTAGTTCATTCAGAACCAACTCAATATTTCATGACATAGAGAGCTTCAAATCAGGGGTTTTAAGTGCATCTTCTAATAACTACAGGTGAAGGAGAAATCAGTTTGCTTTCCTCTAACTCATAAAAATGGAACTGATTGTCAGATAAACGTAAAAAGAAGTGATCAGTGTGAACTTGACTCTGATGACTACAAACGGTTCTTAAGCAGCCTGGGTGAGAATGATTATATGTTACTTTGGATTCATGTACTTAAACGGAACATATTCCCCACTTGATATTTGAGTCTATCTAGTTATAAAACACAAGAAGGGCCCTTCTCAATGCTCTTTTAACCGGACAAATAGAAAGTCAGTTGAGTTCTCTTCTAAAAACAAATCTTTTATTGTTCTAGACTTTGCCGCTGATAACAATTCATGCATATCCTTTGGGAACTTTCTCTGCACATATATATCTTTTAGCAAAATGAAATCATACTGTATACACTTTTTTGCAATCTGCTTTTTCCACTTCAGCAAATGTTTGTATATATATATATATTTAGCAATTACTGTGATATATATACCTACATTGGGCTTAGATTCCACAGTTGACCTCAAATATCATTTACAGGGTTTGTTGAAGAACCACACATTGAGACTATTATGCCTCCTACTTGCTTTTAATTCAGCACATTGCCTTCCTGATGACTTGTTATAGAGCCATCTGATGACGCATATGAATTTCTCTGTGACCTGTTACAGAGAGTGGGACAGTTTGTGGAATGTCTCACCTTCCAGATTGGTCTGGTTGTTTCCAATTCTGCTCTTTTTGATCCGGTATAATCTGATTTATTTCTTTCCTCTCTCTCTCTCTCTCTCTCTCTCTCTCTCTCTCTCTCTCTCTCTCTCTCTCTCTCTCTCTCTCTCTCTCTCTCTCTCTC
>PVIY010049398.1:0-16763 GCA_004026745.1 Myrmecophaga tridactyla | reverse complement strand
TATGGTAGATCATTTATTATACTCTCTTCAGTTTTGCCAGTGCTTGCCTCATGTACTTTGGGGCTCCTTGATTAGGAGCATAGATATTTATGATTGTTATTTCTTCGTGGTGAATTATCCCTTTTATTAATATATAGAGTCCTTCTTTATGTTGCTTCCTATGAAACGGAGCTCGAACCTCGAAGGATATTAAGGAATGACAAGAAAGAAAGGAAGAAAGGAGGGAAGGAAGGAAGGAAGAAAGGAAGGAAGAAAGAAAGAAAGAAAGAAAGAAAGAAAGAAAGAAAGAAAGAAAGAAAGAAAGAAAGAAAGAAAGAAAGAAAGAAAGAAAGAAAGAAAGAAAGACCTGAAGCATTCTCTTCCTCCTAGACTGTCTTACATAAATCAGATAACATAAAGCAGCTTACTGCCGCCACCACCCTAATGCCATCTACTCCCAAGTAGTTCTGCAGGTCTTATGCTAATCATATCTCCTACATCTTTATATATAAAAGAGATTGCATTTAAAATCAATTTTGTCCAATATTTGTATAGCAACCCCAACTTGTTTTTGGCTACTATTTGCATAGACTATCTTTTTCCATCTTTTCACTTTTAACCTATTTGTATCTTTTGAGTCCAAGATGAATCTCTTGCAAACAGTATATAAATGGATCATATTTTAAAATCTATTCTTCCAGTCTGTATCTTTTGATTAGGGAATTTAATCCATTTACATTCAAAGTTATTACTGTAAAGGCAGTTCTTAATTTAAGCACCTTATAATTTAGTTTTTATTTATCAGATCTATTTTTATTCCCTACTGTTTTAACCTTTAAGTTACTGTAGCTGATACTATTCATTCTGTATCAATTCTGTATTCTAATCTCCTCCAGGCCTCTCTCTCTATCTTGTTTTTTCAGCCAGCCATACTCCCTTTAGTAATTCTCAAAGGGCCAGTCTCTTATTAAAGGACTTGAGTGAATATTTTAAACTCTATTTCATTTCTGAAAGACAGCTTTGCTAGATAGAGAATTCCATGTTGACAATTTTTCACTTTCAGTATCTTAAATAGATCCCACCACTGCCTTCTTGCCTCAATGATATCTTATGAGAAATCAGCACTTTAGTCTTACCTGGCTTCTCTTGTGTTTGGTGAGCCACTTTTCTCTTGCTGCTTTCAGAAGTTTCTTTTTCTCTTCAGCATTTGACAGTCTGATTGGTATGTGCCCTCTAGTTGGCCCATTCATATCTATTCTGTTTGAGGTATGATGGGCCTCTTGGATTTGCATATTTATGCCATTTACATGGGTAGGGAAATTTCACCCATTATTTCTTCAAATATTCTTCCTGGCTTTTTTCCCATCTCTTCTCCTTCTGGGACATCCATGATGCATATGTTTGCATGCTTTTTTGTGTTGTCAATCAATTCCCTGAGGCCTGCTCAATTTTTTACATTTTTCTGCATTTTTTCTTTTTTCTTTTTGAATTTTGTTGATCTGTCTTCTAGCTCACTGATTCTTTCTCTTCAAATCTGCTATTGTATGTGTCTAATATATTTTAAATTTCATCTACAGGGTCTTTTATTTCCAAAATGTCTGTTACTTCTTATGTATTCTTTCAAATACTTCTTTATGCTCTTCTAGTGGCTTCCTAATAGCCTTTATCTCTTTATATACATTCTCCATCATTTCTCTGAATTGATTCAAATTTGTTTGCACATCTTTGATTAGTCGTTCCAGATTCTATATCTCATCCAGGTTTTGACCCGTTCCTTTGCCTGGGACACCATTTCTTCTTGAGGTTTAGTATGCCTTGTGATTTTTTGCTTATATCTGGTCATCTGATTATCCTGATGTGTCTAATTTGAAGATTGGTTTCTCTCTCTTACCTAGAGTATAGTTTTTGCCTGGGTTTATATTAAGGTGCTGCTTTGACAGTTGGTCATCCATATTTCTCAGCCAAAACAATGTTGGGTTTCCGTGCAGAGGGCGTAGAGCAGTTCAGTACTAACCCGCCTGGGACAGGGTCAGGAGAGGCTCTGAAAGGCCCTGCAGCTCCCCTGCATTTTCCAACCTGCCCAGCAGATGGTGCTGTTCAGTGACTTAATGGTCTTCAGAGTCTGTGCCTCCTTGAGCCCGGGATGGATTTGACTGGGCAGGGCTGAAACTGCGGGTTCCTGTGCCCTTGCTTTCCTCAATGTGGCGGTATGTCCCCCACTTCACTTGAGCTGGTTGACTCCCCCAGCCACCCTAATCTGCAGCCATCCCCCAGGCAAGAATCAGACCTCCAGCTGCTGCTTCCCTCAAGGGTGGGGGAGGGGCACCAGGACCCAGGGCTGGAATCACAGTCTTTGTCCATGTTCTCTCAGACTCTTTGTCCCTCACTGACCAGGGCCTTAAAATGTCCTTCCCTGTCCCCTGATCTCCCGAACAGTTGATTTGGGTGGTTCCTGTCTGGCTACTTGCTGCTTTTAGGAAAAATTCTGCCATTCCCTCCCTAAGCCTCACTTTGGAAATTCTTCCTTGCTGCCTTTCTGCATTCCACCTTCCCCATGGTTAGGCCCTGCCATGGGTTCCTGTGGGTTGGGGTCTGTGTCTGGATATAGGTGGGACCTGTCTCACTGCCGTGAGAGATTTCATAGTCTGTGTCCCTGGCAGGAGGGGTCCCAGCTCCTGCCTCTGAGCTGTGTGGGACTCAGTGAGGGGAGGGGAGAGGATTAGCAGCCGGGGACAGAAGTTTCCTACCTGATGTTTTTCTCTTTCTTTGATTCAGCATTTGTGGGCCTCTTCTCCCATCTTTACCTTCTTCTAGAGCTATGAACAATTGAGAATTGCCATTTTTTTTTGGCTAAATCTCTGAGGAGAGGTTTTCAGTAGCTGTTCACATTGCCTTGTTGATCTCAGAATGTTTTAAGAATATCATTTTTGTAAAAATGGGGTAGATGGGAAAATTCTTTCTGATATATTATATTAGGCACATTATTTCCTCATGAGAGGAATTAAGGACAGATATTTTCCATTTAAATGCCCAAATAATTATTTAGTGGTAGAAAGGAGACCACATTCAAAAGGGAAAAATAATTTTTAAAGTCAGTAACCCAGATAATAAAATAAGATGGGTTTACAAGTTTTAACATTTTGTATGGATTTCTCTGGTTGGTAAACTATATGTTTTCTGAATTTTTTAAAAAGTTGTAAACATAGAAGCATTGTGATTTATAATCTGCTTTTCTTCTTGAATTTTAAAAATATATACAAGGAAATATACACAGGTCAAATGTATAGCTTGAAGAATTATTATTAGAGGGATGCTACCCAGATAAAAAATAAAACTTTGCCAGCCACCCCAGAAGTCCTTCCATCTCAACCAGAGCACTCGCCTGCCCCTGAGAAGTAACCACTACCCTGAACTTTAGAGTGACCAGTTTTTTGCATTTTTAATATTGTTGTCACCCAAATGTGCATCCATGAACACTATACTTTAGTCTTGCCCATGTTTTTCTGTTTGATATGTCTTTTAAGTGTCTTATTTTTTATCAACTTTATACAGTTATAATTGACGTCTAATTACCTGCACCCATTTAAAGTATACAGTTGGAGGAGCTTTGACAAATGTAATATACCCTTGTAACAAGCATTCAGGCAACAGAATGTTTCCATCTCCCAGAAAATTTCCTCAAGGCCGGTTATAATCATCTCATTCTCTACCCCTCAAGCCCAGGCAAACACAGATCTGTGTTTTCTAATGCTTCATTTAAATAGAATGATATAATATGCTCTCTTTTGTGTCTGGTTTCTTTCACTCAGTATAATTATTTTTTTTGAGATTTACCCATGCCATTTGTGTGTATCAGTAGGTCATGCCTTTTTTACTGCTGAATAGTAGTTCATTATATTAATATCCTTTCAATTCAGGGACAGTTGGATTTTTTTTCCCAGTTTTTGGCTGTTTATGAAAAAAAGGTACTATAAACATTTGTGCACAAGTCCTCATGCTTTATTTCTCTTGAGTACACACCTAGGAGTGGAAATGGTTTGCTGTATAGTAGGTATATGTTTAACTTTAAAAGCAACTTCTAAGCTTTTAAGCAAAGTGGTTGTATCATTTTACATTCACATCTGCAATGTTTGAGAGTTCTGGTAGTTCTGTATCCTCTCTAGCACCTGATATGGTGAGTCTTTCAAATTTCAGTCTTACTGATGGAAGCACAGTAGTGTTTCATTGTGAATTCCTTTTTCATTTTCCTGATGACAACAAAAATTAAAGATAATTACATGTACCTATTGGCCTTTGTCTTTCTTCTTTGCTGAAGTGCTTTTACTCAATTTTGTTTGAGATTTATATTTATCCTATAATTACTGAGTTGTAAGACTTCTTTATTCCAGATACAAGTCTTTACAAGGTATGTGTTTTTCAAATATTTTCCCTTATTTTATGACTTGCATTTTTACTTTCTTAATGGTGTTTTTCAAAAGGCAAAAGTTTTTAATCTTGATAAGGTCCAATTTATAATATTTTTCTTTTATGCCATGCTTTTTGTACTCTGTCAAAGGCCTCTTTGACTATCTCAAGTTAGTAAATATTGTCTACTAAATTATCTTCTAAAATGTTTATAGATTTAGTTTTTTCATTTAGGTCCATGATCTATTTTGAGTTAGTTTTTGTGTGCATGCGTGGCATGAAGTAAGCATTGATGCTAATATTTTTTTCCGTGTGGATACTCATTTTTTTTCCCAACACCATTAGTTTTAAAAGCTTTCCTTTCCAGATTGAGTTGACTTAGTCCTGTTTTTGTTTTGAAAATTAGTTGATCATCCATTCTGGACCATCCATTCTGCTCCATTTTCCTATTTATTGATGGGTCTGGATTATTGTGTCTTTTTCTTTTTCATATGCTGCATGGTGGGGATCACATTTCTTTCTTTTTCCATGTGGTCATCCCAGTATTGCAGCACCATTTGTTGATCCTTGCATCTTTGTAGTACACTTTGAAAACAGGTAAGTTCTTCAATTTTGTTCTTTTTTAAAAAATTACTTTGTCCACATTCTTTTCACTTCCATGTTACTTTTAGAATTAGTTTGTCAACCCTTAAAACAAAAACTTGCTGGGGTTAAGTTGGATACTACACTGAATCTATACATCTATTAGAGAAAACTGATATCTTAACAAAATTGAATCTTCCAATCCATGAACATGATACAACTTGCTATTAATTAGATCTTATTCAATGTACTTTAGTAATTCATGCATCAGCTTGGCCAGGTGATGGTGCCCAGTTGTCTGGTCAAGCAAGCACTGCCCTGACTATTGCTGCGAGGGCATTTTGTACACTTGAATCATCAGTGAGTTGATTGCATCTGAAGTCAATTAACAGGAGTGTCTTCTGCAATGAGAGCTGTTTAATACAATTAAATGAAGGCTTTTAGAAATGATGACCTCAGCAGTCAGGAGAGAGAACTTTTATTTCTCCTTCAGCCAGCCAGCATCTCCTGGAGAATTCATCAAAAATCTTCATCAGAGCTGCCAGCTTGCAGCCTGCCCTAAGGAATTCAGACTTGTGCACAGAGACACTTTTATGCACTCTCATACTATTTGCAGACATCTCCTGTTGACTTGGTTTCTCTATAGAACCTTTACTAATACAGGAATGCTTTGTAATTTTCAGTGAACAGGATTTGCCCACGTATTATTAAATTTATCCCTAAATATGTCATACTTTTGTATGTATACTATATAAAATTGTGTTTTTGTTTGATTTACCAATCTTTTTTTGGTTAGTGTATAAAAAGACAACTAACTTTTTAATATTGATCTTGTATCCTGTGATCTTGCAAAACTCACTTTTAGCTGTCATAGATTTTTTGAGAGTCCTGAGGATTTTTTATATAGATGATCATGCTGGCTGCAAAGGCAACTTTTTATTTTTCTTCTTTTCCCTTCTATATTCCTTTAGTGTCTTTTTAAAATTTTTCTTGCTTTTTCACACTATATAGGATCATCAGGACAATGCTGGATAGAAGTGAGGAGAATGGGCATCACCTTAAGAAAAAAACATTCTGTCTTTTACAGTTAAGTAGGATGTTGGCTTTGAGTTTTTCATAGATGCTCTTAATCTACTTGACAATGCTCTCTTCTATTTCTAGTCAGCTGAGAGGTATTTTTTTTTTTTTTACCATCAACTGGTGTTGAATATTAAGTGCTTCTTCTGTATCTATTGAGAGAATTATGTATTTTTTCACTGAGTGGTCTTTGACTATTAAATCAAAATTGCATTCCTGAGATACTTTTCATTTGGTCATAATGTATTATCCTTTTTCACATATTGTTATATTTGATTTGCTGATATTTTGGTAGGAATTTTTGCATCTCTGCTCATGAGGAACGTGTTTATTGGAAATGTCTTTGGTTTTGTTGCCAGAGTAGTTCTGGCCTCTTAAAATGGATGAGAAATAGTCTCTCCTGTTCTCTTTTTTGAAAGAGTTCATTTAGGATCAATTCTGCTATCTCAAAATTCCATTGTATGTTAGATTTTTTCTAACATTGCTTTCAAATGAAATGATACAACATGTACTCGATTGTCTCTTAGGATGAAATTGAATACATTCTTCAATTAGCTGATGGTGTGTTTGTCTACCCAGGACTGATATTTTCTTAAAAAAGATATGTAAAATGTTCACGTACTTCCTCTCTTGCATGAATCCCTGAGTTCTGTGTATTGTAATTTCTAGGAAAAACAGGGCTTTGTGGCTTCAGCTCTTATAACAACACACTTTCATTTTAAGTCCCTACATTCTCAAGACAAGGCTGGTATTTGTCGCCTACACTTATGAACATTAGTATTTCTGAAGTCGTGTTGGTCGTATTGGCTTCCTGTGGCCGCTGTTAACAAGTTGGCACAACCTGGGTGGCTTTAATTCCACACACTTCTATTCCCTCACAGTCCTTGAAGGTTAGAAATCTGAAATCAGTTTCCCTTCGTGTCCAGGACTGTTTTCCTTTCTCTAGACCAGCTGCTGGCCATGTTCCTTCTCTCCTACCCACTCCCTCTTCAGCCTTGAATACTTTGTGGGACTAAACGGAAAAACAACTCAGACTATAGGAATTTAAAACAAAGAAAAAAGGCAAGCCCAGATACAAACTTTTCCAAGTCACTACACCTCGTCTCCAACCCCTTCCTTTCTCCCAGCTCTTGTAGGCTCTAAGGGGTCCAATTACAGAAAGGAAAACTTTCAAAACTAATGGTTCTAAAGAGATTGCCATCCTTGGTTTTCACCACGTTGAGTTCTACTTTCTCTCCCTTACCTTACAGACATGCTTGCCTGATTCATGCAGTCTGGTGTGAGTTTTACTTGTCACTGGGCTGACGTCAAGGTGTCAGCAGGGCTGTGCTGCCTCTGGAACTCCTGGGGAGATGTGTCCCTCAAATTCCCCAGATTCTGGTGACTGCTTCCTGCTTTGCCTCAGTGGGCACTTACCCCTCTCCTGTGTCAAATTTCCACCTTCTATCTCTAATAAGCATACAAATGGGTGAGTTTATGGCTTATCCCTGCTAATCCAGGACAATCCCCCAATTTAAGATCCTAAATTTAATCACAGCTACAGAGTCTTTTTATTTTCCCCATAAGGTAACACTTATAGGTAAAATGTGGGGATTTTTGTGGGTCACTATTCAGTGTACCATGGGGATGACCCCACGTCTCTATCCTGGTGACCCACCTCTATCACAGAGTGGAAACTGGCAGGTCCAGATGCTCCGTCCTCTCCACTCTCAGACCACTGAGCCTGCAAGTAGCCTCAAAACCATGCCTCTGTGCCTGGTGACCTGCCCTGTGCACCACACATGCAAACGTTTGTGGAGGGTGATGGTGACCCGCTAGGTACAAGTAAACCTGTCACTTCCACATGTTGATGGTTTCAGGAGGTTATTCATGGAAGCAGCCCCTTTCGTGTGTGTCCCTGCACACGTGCCTTCCTTACACAGCTCGTTACCATGTCCAAGCCCATTCTACCTACTAAAGCTACAGCAGTAAGAAAATAAGGGAGGCTTTGGTTTCCTTTTCTCCCTTTCTATTCCAGGAGCACATATTTGGCTCTCATCTGAAATTTTCTTGACCCCAAAGCTCTCATTTTATGGAAGTTGCTTGAGACTGGACAAGACCAAATACAAGGATACCCTCCTCATACCTTCAAGCTAAAGTGTCTTATTTTCTTCCTTAGGCAGCTTCTCTGACTCCATGATGCAATTTTCCACATCTACACCAAAGAAAGTCCATAGATAGCTTCTGGTGGAATAATCGCCTTCTTTATGCTGTAATACAGCCTATCTGTTTAAAAATACTATTGAAGTAGCTTCTTTTCTCTTTTTGAAACTCTATCAGAAAACTTAAGTAATCGCAAAATTCTGAAATTTGAAAATGTGTAATATCTTAAGTCTGGTTTATATGAATCATTGGGCATTAGGAAAATTAGATTAAGAAACTTCCTTAAAAAATTCAATTTTCTTTTGGTCTTAGTCAAGACAAATGAATTAGAAATTTACCAATGGGATTTTGGCAAAAGTTTGCTCTGTCATTATTGTAAAAGGACTTATTGGAGACAAAAATGGATCTATTAGCTAGAAATTACAACATGAATTGTATTGTGGATATTTATACATTCAGGGTAGCTATGTAAAACAGGACAATCCTTGCCAGAAATAAGGTTTTAGAGTAAGGGGATGATTTCAGGATCTCTTGATTCTGCCCTGCTTGAAGTCTTTAAGTGATCATTTTTATGAAATTCTAGTCATTATTAATATAAGAATGCTTGTAAGTCAAGAAGTACTTCAGTTTGCTAAAGCTGCCAGTAAGCAATACACCAGAAATGGATTGTCTTTTACAAAGGGGATTTATTAAGTTACAAATTTATAGTTCTAAGGTCATGAAAATGTCTGAATTAAGGCATCAACAAGCTGGTACCTGGACCCTGAAGAAAGACTGCTGGCATCTGGAACACCTCTGTCAGCTGGGAAGTCATGTGGCTGGCATCTGCTAGTCTTTGCTCTCTATTGGTAGCTTTTAGCTTTTGATTCCAGGGGCCTCTCTTAGCTTCTCCAGGACTAACTCTGGATTTCATCTCTTAGCTTAGCATCTCGCAGGGCATTTTATTTTCTGTCTCTAAGTATCTGTGCTTTCTCCAATATGTCTCCCTCTTAAAGGATTCCAGTAAGCAGATAAAGATCCACTTTGAATGAGAACTTTCGAATCTGAATATCGCTTGTTGTATCTTCACCAGTGGAAGCAGTCAGGCCTTGGTGAACGGGCTACACATACCAGTGCCAAGCCTCCTGTTCATCAAGGGAGGTGCCTCCTCACACCTGTGCACAGCCCTCCAGACCACCAGTGCCAGGTGGGAGCCTCCCAAGGCCCACCATGGCTGGCTCTTTCTCTAGATCTCTTGTTTACTTTCTGGCTAGTCTGCCCTCCTGCTGCTTGACCTTTGCATGTTTGCAGCCTCAGGCTAGCTGTGACCTGGGGCTTCTCCACTCTTTTGCTGCCAAGATCACCAGTTTCCAACAGCATTTAGGGGTATAGAGATTTCTTGTGCTCGGTTTCAAATCAGATCAGTTCTCCTGAAATGGAGCTGTTCATTCCCACAGCTTATCCCACCTTGGTGAAAAGGCTGATGGGGCTAGAGGTTGAAGACAATCAGGGCAGCCCCAGGCTAACATGACAGCCCCCCACTGTTCTTACGGGAAGTGCAGGAGTCTTCCTAAATGTCTCTCAAGTTTTGGATGCCATTGTGTTCAATCCCCAGATTCTTAAAATGGCTCTTTTGAAAATGTCTTCCAATTTATTGTTGCTTTTTGGGGAGAGGAACTCTTCACCCTTCCATTCTGGAAGGCTCACCTCTTTAAGACCATTTATTTTGTCTGATAATTATATGCTATCTAATTGTCATATATAAAACATTTACTTTTTACAGGCAGGACTTTATTTTCTTATATATCTCAAAGCCTAACATATCATTCATTATAGTTTTCAAAGAATATTCCTTGAAAAATCAGTGATTTTAATAAGCATTACATGACAAAAAAAAGAGTCCATGGCTAAATGTATTTGGGAAAGCAAAGCTGAGCAAATTTCTTTGCTGCAAGAATTATAAGAGCTGTTGACAGTCTAGTGTGTCATCTGAGGGTCTAAGAAAAAGAGCTCAAGTCACTTTCTGCCTGTGAAACCCATCTTGCTCAATGAACATCTCAGGAAACACCTTAGGGAAGTAGGGAAGGCAATGACCCCTCACTGCACCATAACTCCCTCTTGTGAAGTGATGCTTAACTTCAGGTCTTCCTTTGTTTCCCTGCAGGTCGATGTTAATAGCTTCCTTGTAGCTATTCCTCCCTTAAACTCTATGCAATCCATCCTCCCTGAGATTTATTTATTTGCCTTCCTCAAGCACAGATCTGGTTATGTTTCTTCTCCGATCAAAGGATTTTATGGTCCCATCATAATAAATTACTCCATTGCCTCAGGAAAGGAGATGTCAGGTATTGCATGTATAGCAATTCCTTCTCACCTGGAGAGTCTTCTGAAACTATTAACAGTTATAAACCAGGAAGCAAGTGCAGCATCTACCATTCATCTTAGAAAGAGAGGGTGTGCCCTCACTGCCCACAGCAGGGCTCAAAGAGAGGGGCTAATGCCTAGCTGGCATTGCATGGAATTGCACGCCCCCTGCACTGGTGCCATTTTCTGTCCCTGCATCCACAACCAGTCCCAGAGTGGGAGGCAAAGCTTCAGGACTCAGGGAAGAATCACTGAGAATGTAAGATGTGATCCCAGCAACAAGCTTAACCTTTGGCTTCTACTTAAGCTCAACCCATGCAGATATCTTAAAACAAATTTCTTTTCTCAGCTTTGCAATATAGCAACGGTTCTCAAATTGGCTGCGATTGGCCCAGTCTGGGAGCCTGAGGGTGGAGGCAATGGAGTGGAATAAAGGGGCCTGGGTGAAGGGCGAGTGCTGAAAGCTGTGGGTGGAGGTGGGGAAGAATGAAAGTTCAGGGAGGAACAGACCAACCGGGCAGCCAACATTTGCTAATTAATACTACAGCTCTGAAAGAAGAGAAGGGGGAAAGTGTGATGGTGAGCATGTCAGTGAATATCTTAGGAAGAAAGGTGATTACTAGGAAGATCAATTATTTGCTTTAAGTATAAATTTTTGTAGAATATCATGCTCATTAGCAACTTTAAAAAGTGACAAGATTCATTAGCAGTGTGAAACTGGTGATTAATTGGCACTATATAGATCTTGTAATGTAACGGAAAAAAAAGTGTGGATTGAGCCATAGAAATTTAATTACACACAAAGAGTGTGACTTAATTTGGGCAATTGGCTGATAGGATTTGAAATGCTTCCTATTATTTTAAAAAATCTGCTTTTTGATATATACATTTCACGAAATTTGCAAGAATGGGTGATTGGAAATTTAAAAACTGTCTCGTGAGCATTTTATTAAAATCCATGGAAAGATAAGGTGTTCCAGACAATGGCTAATGAACGAAAATTATCAAGACAATCCTGGTTCTAATCACTTTAAATAAACTCTCTCAGTGAGTTATAGAGTGCTGTCACCAGCTGTCACCATCAGAATCCAAGCACAGAACTCTGGACTTGAAGTGCAGAGATCTACCACTTAACACGTGGTCTTTATGCTGCATCGTTGGATAGAGCTTAGAGGGTCATAAGTGGGGACATTGTTTCTTAGGACATTGGACAGTCCTGCTTGCCATCCAAAGCCATGCCAAGGGGGAAAGTCCTGGCAGGGATGAGTCCCAGTGTGGGACATGGGATTTGGCTTGAGTCCTCAGCCTCTCCAGCTTAGGGGTGAGAAATTTTATATATAACCAGTCGATATGAAGTCAGTGAATTTCTGGGGAGTGGGGGAAGGTTGTTTATTCAAATCAAATGAAAGGTTAATTACTGCACCTGCAAACCAAGTCATTAACTTGTAATGGGTGCAGTAAGTGGCAGGTAGCTTGGAGTCTGCCGTTGGCTCAGCATGCTTTGTCCTCGAATCCATTCAGAAGGGCAACCGAGAGGGTGAACAGAGAGGCTAGCAGGAGTGGGGTGCTGCTCAGTGACAATTGTTCCCCCCACCCTAGATACATGATTGTCCTAGTGTTGGGGTCTCCTTCCTTAACTTATTGTTATCCCAACTGCAAAGGACTCTGATCTCTTTGTGAATATATATGCATATTCACTCTCTTTATTAAGCTTGCTTGGCTGATGAAACATATATGTTTAAATTATTCTGAGTTTGGCTAATCTCAATAGCATTCTGTTAATCCTGTACAGTTTCCACTTTAAATGGTCATATTCCAATCTTATCCCTAAATTCTGAGATGTTTCCTGTATGATTGTATACACTGGCTACATCTCTCAGTTTTCAATTGGAAACCCAGTCTGTGATTCACCTGCCACACTGCTCAGGTATTGGAAAATCCCGTGAGTGGCAAAGAAATATGTGAGAGAAGAAATTCTACAGTCAATTAAATGCTTTGATAATCTTGTAATTCTCCCCCAAATTATATAATTATATTTTAATTTTGTGTAGATTTACCCACATTTTCAAATTCCTTTGTTCACTCTCCCTTTTTTCATCTGAATTCATTCTTCTGGAATAACTTTCCTTCTTTCTGAACTGTGTCTTTATGAAGATGCCTTTCTCTGGTCCAGGTTAGCTGGGGAGATGGCTCTGCATTGGTGTGGTGTCTCTCAGCGCTTTGAGGATAAGCTCCCTTTCACGTCCATCTGACTTCTGCTTTTTCTTTACAAGCTCAAAGAGCTTTACTTTTCCTCTGATTTTATATCTACAAACATTGATACTCCTTGGGATTTGCTGTGCTTTCTGCACTGGAGATCCCTTTCTTTAACCAGTCCCAGAAACTCCTTAAATTGTACATTCTTGAGTCTTTTTCTCTGCCCTATTCTATTTATTCTCTCTTTCATTAACTCCACAGTATAGTAGAGCTTATTCTACCCTCTATGGCTCTTACCTCCTCTTGTATTTTCCATCTCTTTTTCTCCTTGTGCTATACTATTTGTAATTTCTTCAGTTCTGTCTTTGACTTTAAGTATCTTTCTTCAGCTGTGTTTATTCTATTATTTAACACACCCCACTGAAATGATCTCAGTGATAATATTTTTAATTTATAAAAGTTATACTTCATTAGTTCCTAAAACTCTTTGATCATTTATGATATTCTTTTGTTCCTTACTTGTGCTTTTGAAATCTTCAGAGGAAACCACAATAAAACTGATAGGTGGTTCTTTTAAGCATTTATTTTACATTGTCTCTTGGATACTTTCAGTATCTGAAATCCTTTGGTGTCTTATTTAGCTGGTTTTAGTTTCTGATTACTTCTATCCAAGGTGGCTTAGCTTCTAACATGTTGTTCTAGTTTGTTAGCTGCCGGAATGCAATATACCAGAAACAGAATGACTTTTAAAAAGGGGAATTTAATAAGTTGGTAGTTTACAGTTCTAGGCCAAGAAAATGTCCCAATTAAAACAAGTCTATAGAAATGTCCAATTTAAAGCATCTGGAAAAAGATACCTTGGTTCAAGACGGCTGACGACATTCAACGTTTCTCTCTCAGCTGGGAGGGCACATGGCGAACATGGCGGCATCTGCTGGCTTTCTTGTGGCTCTACCAAAAGGGACTTTCTCCAAAATGTTTCCTCTTTTAAAGGATTCCAGCAAGCAACTCCACCTTCAGTGGATGGAGACACACCTCCATGGAAATCATCTAATCAAAAGTTACCCACAGTTGGGTGGGTCACATCTCCATGGGAACAATCAAAATGCTCCCACCCAGCAATATTGAATGAGGATTAAAGGGCATGGCTTTTCTGGGGTCCACCACAGATTCAGACCGGGACACATGTTTTGCCATTTTTACTTAGAAGCTCACATTGGGCTGATTTGGGGGATGCTGAGTTCTGAGTTGAGGGTCTGTTTCACCACTGAGCACTTGCTAGTTTTTCTTCCAGCTTGCCCTTTGAAGGGGGGTCTAATGTTTTGAATATACAGCATTCACTGGGGCCTGCATACTAACCCCACTTTGTCTGGGCCCAAGACTTTTTCTTCTCACCCTAGAACAGCCATTAAAACTCAAAATTCTGATTGCCGTATTTGAGGACTTTTCATATGGGACCAGTTGATTTTGCTGAATATTCCCCATCACTGAAAGGGGCTAATGAGGACATGGCTGCCAGGCCATTTCATATTAAATATGCAGAGACATCAGGACTTATGCTTTAAAAACCATATAATGTGTGGTTATAATTTTCTCATTATGTTTTTGGGTAAAGAATGATAACATGAACTAGATGACGTATGATAAAAGCAATAAAATTCTGAGAGGAGTTGTATCCTAGCATAATACAGAGATGCAGTGCTAACTCCAGCATGATATTCACCAGTCAAATAGTACAATTTCAGCCTAACTCACAGATATCATTACCTACATTTAAGTGTTCATTGAGTACCCTACAAATATAACTTTATATATTGTGTGAGGAAGTTGGTTTCGGATGCCTGAATATGTACATGTACACTGAAAGCACAATGCAGTAGAAACATTGCTTTAAGGCATGTTTCTTAACATAGCCAACACATCTCTCCTTTGAATAAGAATTCAGCTAAAAAAAAAAAGATGATGGCTCCTTATAGGCTGTTTAGTGCAAGCTCCATCTAATATCGAATTTGTGATATTAGATGCAAATTTAGTTCTCACTGGCAGATTGGTGAAGGGCATGACACTTTTTATATGGCAGCACTTATATTTTGCAGATTGTTATTAGGTGGAAGAAAATTAGTCACTTTTTAATATAAATATTTTAGCAAAGATTTACAGATCTCGCTAGGAATTCTCCCGCATTTCTCAGGATAGAACCTAGTATAGATTAACCCACCCTCTCCCACCCCCACCCCTACCCCCCAAAAAAAAGAAATGAAAAGAAAGAAAGAACAAAAGGAAATCTCTCAAGGACATCCTGTTTTGATCATGTTAGGGGACCACCACCACTCATCTTGGCTCCCAGGTACCAGCATCGCTGCTTCGGTATTTGTAGGACTCCGGATATAGCCAGCACGGTGGAAATCTCCCTCTCTGTGAACTTGAAAGCTGAAGCAAATCTAGATTTCAAGTGCTGCTTGACACTTTGGCTCAGTGGAAGAGCAGTCAGACAAGGGGGAGGGGGGAAGGGACCAGGTTCTAGTTCCCCAGAAGTCAGATGTCCTGGGGCCGCAGAGGCTTCTGAGCTAGCAGTGTCCTCTTCCAGAGCCCTAGGTATTCTCTTATTGTTATATAAACTCAGCTACACATTTCAAATAAATTTTAAAATTTACCTGGCATTGAAGTGTTCTGATACAGGAGGGTTTAAAGACAATACTTGTCTGCCCTATTGCCAGAAGTGGACTCTCTCCACTACCTTGTGACAGTAATTCCTGACCTTTTGTAGGTCCCTCTCTTAGTTTTCTGGGGCTGCTACGACAAATAGCACAGACTTGGGCAATAGGTGTTTGTTACTCATGGTTTGGTGGCTAGAAGTCCAACATTGGAAACGGGCAGGCAATGCTTTCTGATGACAGCTTTCAGCTTAGTATTAGACTAAGGTCCACCTTCAGCCACTTAACTGATAACATCTCCCAACATTCTATTTACAAATGGATTCATACTTACAGGACCGGGCATTGGGACATGAACGAGTCTTTCGTGGGGTGTTCTAGTTTGCAAGCTGCCAGAATGCAATATACCAGATATGGAACAACTTTTAAAAGGGGAATTTATTAAGTTGGAAGTTTATAGTTCTAAGGCCGTGAAAATGTCCGCATTAAAGAAAGGCTATAAAAATGTCAAATCTAAGGCTTCCAAGAAAAGATCCCTGGTTCAAGAAGGCTGATGACATTCAGGGTTTCTCTCTCAGCTGGAATGGCACATGGTGAGATCTGTTAGCTTTCTGTTCAACGGCTTCCCCAGGGCTCGTTCTGTTGGCTCTGTTGGTTCTGGTGCCTCTCGTGGCTCTAAAGTTTTTTCCAACATGGTTCTCTCTTAAAGGGCTCCAGTAAACAACCTCACCTTGAATGGGTGGAGACTCATCTCCATGGAAACCATCTAATCAAAATGTACCATTCACAATTGGGTGGGTCACATCTCCATGGGAACAATCAAAAAGATTCTACCCAACAATATTGAATGAGGATTAAAGGACATGGTTTTTCTGGGGTTCATAATAGCTTCAAACTGGCACAAGGGGAATACAATTCAGTGAGATATTTTTGCTAAATTCAATAGTAAGTTCATGTATCAAATCATTGTTAAAAACAAAAGTGTAAGAAAGATAGTATCAGCTTCACTTCTGTCAGTGGTTTATGCCAAACAAATTTGCTTTATCATCAGAACTTTTTGTCCATTATATATAGGTTTTGTAATTTCAGGAAAACCATACAAGTAAGAGAAATAACATCAAAATAGCTGCACATTCCTTTTTTGTTTCCTTTCTGAACCAAATTTAGATGAAAAAGTGCTGTTTGTAACTCTGTGCCTTTTCTAGAATGCTTTTCTTTGCCTTAGAAAAGAAAACAACAACAACAAAATCTCTGAAGCCTTCAAATACTCTAACCTATTTCTCCTGCAGTATTTCTTCGCTACAAGCAGATCTGAAAAGCTTTTGCATATAGGTGTCAGAAAATGAATTTTTTAAAAATTTATTTATTAATTAAAAAGATTAAGAA
>PVIY010049397.1:0-16757 GCA_004026745.1 Myrmecophaga tridactyla | reverse complement strand
TAAATTGTAACCTATATGTGTGTTCTCAATTGAGAAATAAAAATGCATTAGGTTATTTTCTTTCTCTTCTCCCCTTTTACTCAATAATCAATATTCATTCATTCCAATACACATAAATTGTGCACCTATTTTTATAGAGCATAATATCAGAGACTAGAAATCCACTCCTGTACAAATTGCTCCATCAAGGAGTGTTCAGACTATCAGTGAGAGAGAATATTTCATTTCACTGCATGTTCAGTGGCATAGTAACATGAAGTAACAGTGAAAATGTAACTTTGAGTTTAGGCAGTAACTACTCCAAACTTGTTCTTTAACAATCACTCTTCTTTTATATGATAGTTATTCATATTTTCCTATCTTTGCTTGGTTTTTCTAGGTTCTTTTCTTTCTATTAAAGTTGGCAGTGTCAGCTTTAACCATAAGTTGAGTTAGCAAGGTGCATTGTTCAGGGTTCACAAACAGGACTACACAACAAGGTAACCCACTTTGGCTTGTTAAATAAATGGTTTACTGAAGAGATGGTATGTTGCCAAGTACTGTGAGGCCACACAGGGAATATTCTACTAGGACAAACTGAGCAATAAATCAGGTTCATTCTACTTCTTATTCTCCTCCTTCTATCTCTCCCTTCCTCTGTTCCTTCTTTGCTCCCTCCCTCCCTCCATTTTAGTATATCTTATATTCCTCCCATTTTAGAGTACCTTATATTTTTGTTTGGCTACTGACTTTCTTATTCTAGCCCTTTCTATCTTAGAAAGTTCTTAGTTTCTAAATTTACTGTCTGTTTCTCCTTATGAAAATACTTCTTTTCTAATTTTCATAGGAATGACTTTTGAATTCAATCATATTAGCATTTTAAAACTCATTAATTTAGTGTGCTAAATAGCTTATATAATCACATTTTAAATTATGAAGGTTGTTCAATCAATGTTACTTCTGACATTGCAGGTAGACTTATGGCAGATATTTTGGATATGACTGCTTTCTTTTGCTCTTTGTCTGCCTGCAACCATAAAACATTATCTTTCTCTTTGAAGGAACAGAGGTTGTCCTGAGACCTTAAGAATTGCTTTTGTTTGGATCAATTAAACTTTGAAAAATTTTATTAAATAAATAATAAACTTTACCACTTTCCTTCCACAAGTAGTGTTGTGAGTTATCATTGATAGACCTTGACAACTTAATCAATGAAACCTACCAATTATCACTGTCATTTTGGGAACTTTAAGAGTGATGGTCATTCAATTTTTGTGCTTCATAGACTCCCTATTTAATGAATTGTCTTACACACTTCAGACACTCTGACCTCACTTATGTTTGGAACAATTCTCATTTAGTCTATTTGGGACAGAGGCTGCCCAAAGCCTGTGATAATTGAGATTCAAGAAGAGTCTGGATGCCTCTTATTCCAGATGTAACCAACGGGATTAAAATAACAGATGAATAATAAGGTGATACTCCCTGCAAGACAATTTCTAATACTGACATTATTTGATTCTATGACACTAGTGGATATTTTGTGGAGCAGATGTCTTTTCTTCTACCCTTCATATTGTGCTGCTTAAGTAGTAACAGTTTCCTCAACTGATATTTATGTCTGACTTTTTCAAAGAATAAAGTGACCATGGCAGGAAAATTCTAATTTTATGTTCATTCAAAATAAAACACATCAGAAGTGACTGTTAATTTTCTTCTTACATTATTAATTATAATTAACTGGGTTCCAGATTTTAGCACTGAATGCATGTACCCTTTATTTATGTTTAGAAAATGGAAAAATATTGTGATAATTCCATACTTACTTTTCTGACAGTGCTTCAGGTATCCTTGATGGAACCACAATGAAGAGTGTTAAATTGATGAGGAATTTATGTGTACTCTGATTCCACTCTACTAACTAGAGTTAGTCAACCTAACTCTACTTCCATCCCTCCCATGACCCCAAACACACACCACACCACAGCAAAAACACACACACCCTCACACAGGTGAGCCCAACAATGAACAGAACACAACTAGATTTTCATTGTTCTTGATATGATGAGGCCAGTGTCAGCTGCCTCTTTCATTGCTAAGTCTAAAAAAGTGGCATCAAATCTTAGATGTCCCAGCACTCTTTGAGTTCAAAGGAAGAAGAGAGTGGTACAGAGAAAAAGGGACTTCTTGCCCTGATGTGTCAGAGGAGTACATTTGATCCTCATTGGCAGATGTGGAGCAAACAGCTACATGGTGCCTCATGGGGACATAGGCTCAGGCACAACAAAGACTTTCAGTAAATGACTGCTTTATTACTTAAAAGGGGTCCAAGAGATCAATGCAAGATATTCCTCATGGCCAGACCCTCCAGGAGGCCAACTGCTTGGGTTAAGGTTGATGGAGAGGAGGGACCCTATGCTGACAATCACACTTCTTTTACACTGATAGCTATTCATATTTTCCTATCTTCACTCATTTTTTCTAGGCTCTTTTCTTTCTATTAATTAGCCTATCCATTGGCAATTAAGTGCATATTTGCTTTTTGACCCTTTTCAATCTTTTGTGCAGATCCAGTTTTCCATATGGTATCATTTTTCTTGTAATATTTCCTTAACATTTCTTTTCATCCAGGCTTGTAGGTCACACATTTTCTCTCCTTTTTATTGTCTGAAATATCATGACTTCACCTTCATATTTAATATTCTACATTGAAAATTTCTTTCAGAATTTTAGCGATATTATCCTTTTGTCTTCTGAATTGCATAGCTTAGATAATATATCTGCAGGAATTCTTTTTTCTTTTCATGTGCATAATGACTATTTTTTTTTCTGATGCTGCTTTTAAGACACTATGTTGAGTATTTCTTCTCAAAATTTAGAATATGATGTGACTAGGTTTTATTTCTTCTTATCCTGTTTAGGTTCTGTTAAACTTCACGTGTATGTTGCTTGATAGCTTTCATCAAATTTGGAAAATAAATGGTCAATATTTCCTCATAGTTTTATTGACCCCTGCCTTCCTTTACTCTTTCTCAAACTTTAATAATAGCATACTTGTCTATTTGTTACTGTCTGCAGTCACCAAGCCTCTGTTTAAATTAAAAAACTTACTCTACTTACTCTGATCTTTTTTTCTGTAATATCTCTTCTCTTAATGCAATCCCATGATATTTTCTTTTTAGCTATTATAAATCTCATCTCTATAAATTTTATTTGCTTTTTTCTCTCCTAATTTTATTCATGATTTTCATTAAATAACACTGCATTTTAGCTATTTGCTTGTTATTGTTTCTGTTATTAGACTGTAAGTTTCTTGAGATTGAAACTATATTTTAACTCATCTTCAAATGGTCAGCTTAGGACATATAGCAAACTCCCTGTAAATATTAGATGAATAAATGTATGAAGTCATAATCACAGAATACCTGAGCAATCATTTATTAAACTCTTTTGTTTTTAAAGGTAAGAAAACTGAGACCTTCTAGACTTTCCAAAATATCTAGGGAGTTCTTCTGTTTTCATCCTAACTTATAAAAGTACATTATAGTATTATCTTCCTACAGAGTACATGTTTTTGAAAATGTAAAATAATCATTCAATTCATATTTCTAATATTTTAATTTTAATTTTAAGCTTGAACTATTGACAGAATACCACTAGTAGGTTCTCAGTCATTAAAATATGAAGTGACTGTACCATGTTAATAATAATCTTGAGTCCAAAACCATAGTCTAATTATACTATGAAATACTGTAAATTCTGCATCTTGGGAATTCTACCATGACTTTAGGGTCAATTGCCATGGACCCAATTTCATTATATGTAACACAATAAACTTTAATCTATTTTGGCTACTTTAACAAATATTATAATGTAGCTATTATTTATAATGTTTGTAACCATGATTTATATCTAATACCAATGCTATAACATGCAAGGCCAAATGTTACTGATTTCCTTTATTTTCATTTCTCTCTTCATTTTTTGACTTCTGTGAATTTCTCTTTCATTCTATGGCTTCAGCTGTTACTATAAAAGAATGATTGTTGTACCTTATTGTACCAGTTTGAATCTGTTATGCTCCTCGGAAAAGCAATGTTCTTCTAATCCAATCTTGTGGGTGCAGACCTACTGTGGGTGGGGCCATTTGATTAGGTTGTTTCCATCAGATATGACCCCACCCATTCAGGGTGGGTCTTAATTTTACTGAGGTCCTCTCTGAAGTAAATAAATGTTGGCCGCTGTTATGACCCTAAGGAATGTTAAAGTAAAATGAGAGAGAGACTGGGATCAGGGGGTCTGAAGCTTTAGCAGTAAAGACAACAGACAACTTTATTCTTAACTAGTTCCTGCTTATATACTGCAGGGTTTACATGACTAAAAGCATGCATACATTTCATGATGATTAGGCACTCTGTTTTCAATATATTATTCCCTACATATAAGAGATAGCTAACAAGGCCTTGGGGTTTAAGAAAAACCAAACATTCTCTCCCTCTCAGACTGTCCTCCAAGTAAGCAGATAACAGTCTCCACAGTTTACTGCTGACACCACTTTGAAGCCAGTCTCTCCCAATAAATTCTGCCGGTTTTCTATTAACCCTTGACTCCTACAAATAAAAGACAAAAAACATGGAGAAAGCTCAGAGTCAATATAGGCAGAGATATGAAAACAAGCAAAGGACACTTGAAGACAGAAAATGCTCCAGGAGATGGTAAGCCAAGAGATGAAATCCAGAGTTTGCCCTAAGAAGCTAAGAGAGGACCCACAAATGCTTTGATAGGGAAAAATGCCCCATGAGAGTTCAGAAGGACCTGCAGGAGATTAGAGACCCATTTTGGAAGCCAACCATATATACAAAAAACCAATAAATTTCACTGTACAGCAAAACAATTAGTTGTAGAGCAGATTTCAGAGTTTGGCATGGGTTACAGTTCCACAATTTTAGGTTTTTTACTTCTAGCTGTTCTAAGATACTGGAGACTAAAACAAATATCAATTTAATGATTCAGCATTCATACGTGTTTGTTAAACCTTACCTCCTTTGTATGACTCATCATCACCTTTGATCTTTCTATCCCACTCTTTAGGGGTATTTGGGCTATGCCCATTCTAATGCCTTCGTGTTGGAAGGGGCTGTCAATAATATGGGGTAGGGAACTAGCTGATGTTCTGGAGAGGCTAAGCCCTCTAGGTTTCAGGACTTATCTGGTCCAGGGACACATGTGGAGGTTATAGGTTTCTGGAAAGTTATGCTACTGAATGGAAACTTTGTAGAATCTTATAAATTGCCCTGGGTATTCTTTAGGATTGGCTGGAATGGTTTTGGTTGGGTTTTGGCAAGTTATGATAGGTAGCAATGTCTAACTGAAGCTTGCATAAGAGTGACCTCCAGATATGACTCATGTGCAAAGAGTGTTTAAGTCCAGGGTGAAGGAGGAAGACTGCTATTGTATGCTATGAGCTGTGTTTAACAGAAAAAGATCAGCAGTACCACAACAACAGCAGAGGTAAATAAAAGGGGTCAGACAAGAGTTAAGGGGGGGTTTAGATTTCCTATTTGGTGAAGGTGTGTTTATTGGTTATCTTTCTGTTGGGAACAATGAAATTATCTAAAATTCAGAGTATTGATGGACTGTGAACTTTGGGCATTATACAACATGCCTAATGAATGAAGTATGCACTGACTGAGAAGCAGATTGGCAAATGATGGTGCATACATATGATTGAATATTGTGCTGCTACAAAAAGGAATGAAGTTATGAGGCATGCAATGATGTGAATGAAGCTCTGGAACATTGGTGAGGCAACATATGCCAGAAATGAAAAAACAATTATGGTATGGTCTCCTTTAGAAAATGCTTATAAGAAAACAGGGGCCTAGAAACTAAGCTCTTATAGCAGACATATTTAGTTAGGAGTGGTAATTATTATTTCTGGATTTGTAGAGGCTGTTTTATATATGTATAACCTGGTACTTAAAGATGAGAATGAAACCAATCAGGTTGGGATTAAGTTAATTCAGAGCATAGAGGTAAGGAAGACATTGTCTATATTTAGAACCATATCTACCCTTTGAGATCTAAGGAAGAAAGATTTATTCTATCTGGCACCTAAATTCTCTGTAGCACATAATCTAACTCAACCTGTCTGAACAGCTCATTTGAACAATTGAAACACAGGGAGCCCAGAATAAGAATGAGGGCCTTTAATCTTGTATAGTTTAATATAATACCTGGATACATCCTAGAATATATTAAGCAGATAAAAAGTATTGGCAAAGTCCCTTGAGGGATGGGAGAAAAATATGGGACTATTAAACTTTATCACCAGGGAAACCCCTAATACTATGTGGGACACCATGTGGGACATGACATCCAGGGGTGAAAGTCTCCTTTGCAGCATGAGAGATGACTCCCAGAGATGAAACTGACCCTGGCACCGTGGGATCAACAATTCCATCCTGCTCAAAAGGGGAAAAAGAAGTGTAACTAATAAAGTATCAGTGGCAGATTCCTTTTCTTTTGATGTTGATTAGCTTAGTCATTTTTGTTGTAGTTGAATGTTTGATTTACTTTTCATCTTTTTGGGTTCTCTTTCTTTTTTTTTAACAATATTTTATTTCTTTGTTTTTCTCTAGAATTGGGAAGATATTCTAACTTGAAATTCTTTTAAGGTTTAGAATATTTTCACCTTTATCTTTGTATTTTTCAGTGTGAACAATTCTATCTGTTGGTTTCCTGTAGGCAAGATGAGTAGTTTAATATATTATTGCCTCCTTTCTTCATTCTCTGAATAATTTAATCCCAATGATGAATATTAGTTTATCACTATTTAAGTTCACTTATCATCTTGGGTAAGTTATGATGTCCAGCTGTTTGATCAAGGAAGAATTGGCCTGATTGTTACTGTGAGCATATTTTGTGGACTTAAGTCATTAGTCATTTGTTTGCATCTATAGCTGATTGCATCTACATTCAACAACAGAGAATGTCTTCTACAATGAGAAAAGTCTCATCCAATTAGTTGAGGGCCTTAAACAGAGAACTGATTATTTCAGCAGTCAGAAAGAATAATATCTATCTCTACTTCAATCAGTCACCTTCACCTGGAGAATTCATCAAACCATCGTTAGAGTTCCCAAGTTGTGATTTGCTCTATGGTATACACACTTGCCATTTCCCAAGTTCATGTGAACCAATTCATGTATACATGGATATACACATATATCTGTGTATCCTCATGGCTCTGTTTCCCAGGAGAATCATGACTAATACAATTGCTCATTTTCTAAGAATACTTTTTGTTTACATTTGCATTAAATTTATGGTAAAAGTTTTAAAATTTTGTGCTCTACTTATCACTGCATTTTGGTATCATCACCAGTTAATTGTGTCATTTAAAAATTTCTTCAGATATTTGTTTGGATATGTGTCTTGAGTTTGCTTTGCTTTCTTTATAGGAAGTTTGTATATAACCTGAATCCTTGCTTGCCCATGGAATTATACCTATTGCTTTTGCAAATAAATTTCGGTTTCTTGAGAATGTTTGGTTCATAAATTGAAAACTTTTTCCATCAGAATTTTAAGGATAATATTCCACCATTTTCTGGGATTATGTATGTACAAAAGTATGTTATGTCATTTTGATATATATACTGCTCCTCTGCTTAAAGAGTTTAAGATATTTTTTAAAGGGTATTTTCGAGAATTACAACTTCTATTATTTTATGGTAATTTTGCCTGTTATTTAATGAAACCTTTCAATTTGCTGTTACATCTTTCTTTAGCTTAGAGATACATAATTTCTTTTTAAATTCCTTTTTCCTATATTAGGTAAATTTTCTATTCTGGAAATTATGTTTTATGCACAATAAATCATGTCAAACAATTTTCTGTCTTTTCCTTCTCAATATTTTAATTATTATTATTTTTGGAATTGTCAGGTTATTTCTTGAATCATCTTTGGACATCACTGATTTAGTTTTCTACAGTATACACTATACTACTGCTTACTGGCTCCATAATGTTTGTAGGAAATTGTGCTTTGAATTTTGTTTTATTTTTCCCAAGTTCATATTTTTCCCTTTCTGTTTCAATTTCAAAGATGCAGTACCCTCTTATATCCTGTTTATCACAATTTAGTCTTTTCCAAAAGTTTTTATTCTTTCAAACAATTCAGTTTCATAAAACAATAGTTCCTCTGACTTCTCAGTTATCTCTATAACACATCGAATGTTTTTTTTTTCATAATGTTTTCCATCAAAGGGCTAGGTTATTTATTATTGAGGAGTAAAATTATTTCTTTTAGAATTATTTTTGTATGTGTTCACATTTCTCAGGCCCAGTAAAATGGAAGGCTTAAAGTTTAGATTTACCTAATGTTTTCTTTACCATCGCAAGGATCCTACAGTCTGCAGGCATTAAGATTAATGCAGAGCTACAAATAACCATGCAATGGAGTTTTATTTCATAGTTTTTAATGTAAAGAATTGTCACTAACATACCTGTTATTTGCCTGTAAGAATGTCATCTTTATGAAACAGAGCTGTGTTATTTTCCTGGAATAACTTCCCAACCAAGAGCCAGTACCACCATGGGTCCCTTCTCTTTTATGTCCCCTGATGATATCTTGGCCCATGCACATATCTAGCCCTTGCCATTCTATGTTAAGGGATGTTAGTGGGATCATGCTGCATTTCTCTTCCACATCCAGGATTTTGTCTTTCCTTCATATGTGGTAAGTCAAGGATCAGGACATCCTTTTTAAAATGTTGTTTCATGTATTTGGAAGAAATGCTTTAAAATTACTAATGTAGGACTAACACCTTTCTTATTTTTTCTATGCCACTACATGTGTTCTATATTTTATACTCCATGGACACAAATCTCAGATCACCATTTAGCCTCATATCTCATTCCATTCAGTAATGTTTCTTTTAAGTCTGGAGGCACTGTTCTTCTCTTGTTGGGCTTTACATATTGAGGTAAGCTATCTGCAAATTGATTAGCTTGAAGTATGCAGTGTCATAGAAAGGTAACTTTTCAGCCATCTCCTCAAGGATTTGCTGAATGAAAGATCATTTTTAATGTGGTACATTTAGTGACACTTTATACTTCTAAACTGAAATATCAAGGTTAATTCTTGAATAACAAAATGAATATGATCATGCCCACAGGGTTGCTCTTTTTCACACTCGTGTATACTTTTTTTATAATCTCATTTTCTCTTAGATATACTGGCCTTTCACCTTCTATTACAATATGCTATACAAATTGGTTTTATTGTGCATCATGATGTCTTCTGATCATTAATCCCCGGGGAAGTTTTCTTCTGTGTTGTTTTCCTTCTATCCCCTTCTTGCTGGAATCCCATGAGTAATTAATAAATTGATAAAACAGCACTTGTTATTTAAATTGCAAAATTAGTACTGAAATATCTCCCTGCTTAGAAGATATAATGATACTTTATATAAGATATTCCTGAATTTTTTTTACATTTCCCTTCCAAATTATAAAGAATATAAGACTGTGTTTCATTTGTATTAATAATAGATATCATACCATTCTATCATGGTTGGAGGAGGAAATACTAGGAAATTTATCTTATCTAGGATAGAAGCCAAATATATTGCAGTGTATGCTTTTCAAGTGCTGAGCTATGCTACAAGTTCAAACTCGTAGGAACCAAGAGATGTGGTAGAAAATTCAGAGAAGCACAGATTCCTTACTCCTATCTTTTTGCATTGACTAATAATTTAAATGTCATTTTTCTTGCTAAAATAATGTTGTATACGTTGTGAGCACATTCATAATGTTTTAGACTAATTATTTTTTCCCCTCTCTTTTTGTATATAAGAGAAAATGTAGAAACTATGGTAAGGTATGTGCTTTAGAGTTTTGATAATTTGTTTTAAATTGCAAATTAAAGCAGTTTTGTAGAAATCTAAGGCAGAGATTTATCAGTAGTTTGATTTTTTTCCTTTAGGTTAATCATTTTATGTTACTTTACACTATATCAATATAAAATATAAGGCTATACATTCATAATAGGCAACTCGATATCACATTGGTTTTTGTTTTCTTTTTGATTCAAGTTGTATAAATTGAGTATAATTTAGATAAGTTGAGCAAAAGTGAATAAAAAACTGGTCTCCTGAAAGAGAGAAATAGTTACTATATGGCTCTCATTTCACCATATTATGGTTAGCAATTTTTTTTTCTAATTAGAGCTTGCTTTGCAGTGATGTTATCTTTCCATTCATTAATAAAGAAAACTAGGAATGATGAAGTTGCTGCTTACAAAAGAACAGGTATGAGTAAGAAAATATTATTTTTATTTAATAGCCAATAAATGACAATACATCTTTAGACATGGGAAATAGCATGAATTATTGTAAATCCTTTCTCATTTGATTCTGGAAATCAAATATTCAGATATATTCTCTGGACAAGTTTAAGTTTTTTTTAAAATCAAAGTAGGAGGAAACCAAAGAAGCGAGCTATATTGTTCTGGGAAGATATAATTTTTGGAACTGAGAAAAAGAAATGAATGAAAATGTGAGAATTATATGTATATGATAGCTTTCAAAAGACAGTTGAAAAGGGGAATGTATTGGAAAGGAGGGTCCTCACCAGAATGCAAGATTACATAGATAAAGAATATTCTAAAGAAGAGAAAATGTATTTTTCCTCACTTATTTGGTTCTTTTGTCTCTTAGGGACCTTTTCAAGAAAAACTTCTTATGGAAATAAATCAACTAGTCCACAATCTGGCTTAAAGAGGACATTCTCAAGAAGGAAAAAACACCTTGATTTAGTTCTTATAATGTAGCTAATTTCTAAAATTTAGTGATTTGTAAACATTTTCTTTGTAATGTGCCCTTTCTCAAAAAAATTATGTATGTCTTTCCCACTCACAATTTCCATAGAATTTAAGTGAATTCAAGAACATACTGAAATCTATTCATTACAGGCTAAGAAGCTTTAATAGATATGTGTATGCAGAATGACAGAGTTAAAAAAGCCATGGTCTTGTATTTAAAAGGTACTGGGTTCAATTTCTACCTTGAATTATCAGTGCAGTACTTCTCAACGTGACTATGAACTTGCATAGTTTTGAATATATAAATACATATATTTATTTATATATAGATCTCACCCAAGATATTCTGGATGAATTATTCTAGATTGTGGCATGAGCATTTATTTTTGTTAAAGATTCACTAGATTTCTGCTAGAAAGCTAGGATTAAGAAATACACCCAAGACCAGCTATTTCATCTGAACCTCCATTTCCTTCTCTAAAACAGTGTGGATAGAAACACCCTATCCAAAGAGGGTTGTTGCAGCTATTGATAAGATAATTTATATAAATCTTCAAGCATACTGTTTAGCACATCACTGATGATCAATAAATCAATAAATGTTAGCTTCTCTTTTTCTGTTTTTGCCCTTTCTTATTGACTCTAACGGCTAATCCTATCAAGTCTTGTTTACCAACCTATTTGTCTAATTTTAATGGAACCTATATGGGAGAAATGAAGAATGATTCATTACAGACAGAATTCATCCTTTTGGGTCTGACAGATGATCCTGAGCTGTAGGTTGTAATTTTCCTTTTTCTATTTTTTACGTACGTGTTGAGTGTTACAGGAAACTTAATCATCATCATTCTTACTCTGCTGGATTCCCACTTAAGACACCAATGTATTTTTTCCTAGAGAATTTCTCCTTTTTAGAAATCTCATTCACAACTGTTTCTATTCCAAGATTCCTGGTGAGTCTTGTGACACATGACAAAACTATTTCCTATATGGGTTGCATGACTCAGCTATTTTTCTTCATCTTCTTGGGGGTAACTGAATTTTATCTTTCGGCTGCGATGTCCTATGACCACTATGTGGCCATTTGCAAACCCCTTCATTACACAACCATCATGAGCAACAGAATTTGTTATCAACTTGTAATCAGTTCTTGGGTAACTGGATTCCTGATTATCTTTCCCCCAGTGATTATGGGACTCAAGTTGGAATTCTGTGCTTCTAATGTCATTGATCATTTTATTTGTGATTCTTCTCCTATCCTGCAGAGCTCTTGTTCAGATATACATTTCCTAGAATTAATGTCTTTTTTCTTGGTTGTAGTGACACTAATGGTCACACTGATGTTAGTGATTCTTTCCTATGGTTACATCATCAAGACAATTCTCAAATTTCCTTCTGCTCAGCAAAGGACAAAAGCCTTTTCTACCTGTTCTTCCCACATGATTGTGGTTTCCATCTCTTATGGTAGTTGCATCTTCATGTACATAAAACCATCAGCAAATGATAGAGTGGCTTTAAGTAAAGGAGTAGCTGTGCTCAATACCTCAGTTGCACCCTTGTTGAACCTCTTCATTTATACCCTAAGGAACCAACAAGTGAAACAAGCCTTCAAGGACATGGTCCAGAAAGTTTTATTTGCCTCTAACAAATGAGAAAGTTTTGAAAAATATGAAGGAAAAGTGAACAAAAATTGGCTCTTTTACCTTGGTTTATTTTGTCTAAGTATACATATTTTCATATTATATTGGGAATTTCAGTCCATCTTGAGCATCCCCCCTCCATTCTATCATTTCTGGCTAGAAATCTGTTCCTAATTCCACTTCAGAAATTCAAAGTTTTTGTATGTGATATTATTCCGAGATCATATTAATTGCAATGCATGTTTTCAGTTAGGTTCTCTCAGAGAGTTCTTTCCAGAACTTAGCATATAAATGGAGTATTTGTAGGGAGAATCATAATTTTAAAGATGAAACTAAATATTTACAAGAAATCCTAAAGTCAATTATTTAGTCAAGGAAAACATTTCAACAATAGAAATAGCATTACACTCCTGGGAATACATATCATGTTTCATAAATGTCATATTTACATGTGAACAGATGGTACAAATTACAATGTAAATCAGAGTTGGGTTTAATTTATAATTATTTTATAGAATGCTTTTTCATTCAGCAAGAGCAGAGTAAATTTTTGATCCTTGTGTATGTGATGAACAAGTAAGAATAATTTTGTATGACACATAATGGGACTATTTTTTAATAAAAATTTTAAAATTTTCAATTTCTGAAATGGATAAGTCCAATTATGATAGTAGTGAATTTAATTATAATGGAAGAAATAATTTTGTTGTCTTACATAAAAGCCAAAATTGTATTCTATTTTGTCCAAAGAACTTCTTTGATTGAAAAAAGCTTTTTTCTCTTCTAAAACATTTCTTATTTTAATGTAATGATTATCTTGCCTTATAATGTTAGCTTATATTTGAATATTATGTTTCATTTAGTTAGCTTTTGTGTTTGTTCCTGATAATAACCCTGATAAAAATAGTGATAGCTCCTCAGAAAGGTCAGTGGAGTCAGTGGGGTTATTTTCCTTTTTGTTAACCCAGTTGACTCTACAGCAAAGTATGGCTATTGAACAAAAGAAATGTGGGAAAGAAAATGTGAATTTATTAATGCAAATTCCCTAGGATGAAGAGTGATATTCACAAATTATTGAAGAGAAATTCTCTGGCAAACTTCTAGGATAAAGAGTGCTCGGATTACCTTTATTCCACTTGATGTAGGGTTGCTAAGATCTCAGTATGGCCTGAGTGCAGGGGAAAATTGCCCATATTTTTTGATGTTCTGTCATCCTTCATGAAATTGGAAGTAGAATCTCTCTTTCCCCACCATCTCTATTCTGTACCATCATGTGCCACATATCTTTTCCCACCTTCTGCCTCCCCTTGAAGACTTTGGATTTCCATTCCTGATTCTGTCTTTGAGTGGTTGCTCCCTTCCAACATGATTTTAAGATGCCAATTTTAAAGTTTCTGCTAGAGATAGAATATGAATCTTCCTCTAAAATCAACCAGAAAATCATCTTATGTAAAATATATAATTACTTGCTTTTTAACTTCTCTCAGTTGTTTTTACAGCATATGTTCATATATTTCTTTTGAATTTTGAATTGGTCTGTAGGGGTATCTGAAGATAGGGTAAAATATGTCTCAGATAATTCTGTACAGTCCTTTAGAAGCATATTGGGTGAAGTCTAGAAATGACTGTTAACAAAACAAACATGAAAGTATATATGATGACATGAGCTTGATAATATGCTCCAAATTATAACCTTATATTTTATTTAGCTCACAAAGATAAGGTGCAAAATATTTACTTTTAGAACCTACAGATTTGACATAATGTAGAATGCCTTTCAAAGTAAAAGCTCTGAATTTTAGGGTATCTATATTTAGCACTCTGAGAAGAAATATTTAATGACTTCCTGAAGTTATTCCAAGATTGATTTACCAAAAGCATCAAAATAGAGGAGGAAACATATTCCTATTTTTCTTAGAGCTTAAGATTCAAATTCAATTTAAAAATAGCTACCTAAAGCTAAGTTTAAAACTAACAAGTTCTAGGACAAATATGCATTTTATACCAATAAGACTGAATGTTTAGTTGTCAAATGAACATGCCTACATATAGTAATAGTGGGTGTAGTGTTATAATTCAAGGTGTATTTATTCATACTTATTATGAGTGATTACAAGATCACCAACTATCCTATGGAGAGTCAAATAGCCAATCAATGCCAGAAATGAAATTGTGATATAAACACTGTATAGAAGTGGGAAATTTATACCTAAAGCAGTTTGAGCCTTAAACAAGTATTAAATAAGGGACACAATCTTGAAATTTATTGAAAATATAGCAGCTATTGAGTTTGAGTTTATGTCTAGTTGATTGATGGAGTTGTCAATGGGTAAAAGTATGAATAGTATTTTCTGAGTCCATTCTAAGGGCAAATACTAAACCTGTAAAATTAAATAGTAGAAATTCTTTGACATTACTTGGGGCCCTCTTAGGTTCTAAGCAATTCTGGCAGAGGATTGTAGTCTCTAAATATTATTTCCCACCAGGAGGAACCAGAGTTTCATGGAGAAATCGTTGTTTCCAGGTTAGGGATAAGACATATACAGAATGAGTGCAGAATCTCTTTTGCCAGAGGGAAAGGATGCAAGAAAATCATTGCAATTAGGATTGCAATAGATAGAAAATATCAAAAATGCAAAATCCATGAATTTATATCATTATAAAAGGAAATAACATGATTGATCACTGTTGGAAGTTGCTAGGACATTAAATTACCACCCCAAAACAGTGGTAAATGGGGAAAATAACCAAAAATTTTCACTGTATTCCAGTTAATCAAATATTAATGAAAGAGGGGGCTAATTCACAAAAATCCACAAAAAAATCAACATTTTAGACAGAGTAATGATATTATGGATTTATACATTGCATTAGAATATGTTAAAAGTTATTACTGAAATGTTGATGACAATATTTATAATAAAGGTATCAGGTTGATAACACCTGAACACACTGATCATTCTCAGCATTACTAAATTTTTATTTGTCTCATGATACAATGTAATAAGGAGCATACAACTTCATCTATTAACTTTTTTTGCCTAAAAATATGATGGTAAATCTAAAAAGATCTAAGTCTAATTAATGCATAAGAAATTGGAAGATGAACAGTTAATTCATATCATTAAGGAAAGGAAGTAATTAATTAAATAATCTAGTATATTATACAGTGCAAATGAATTGGTGTCTTTCATTGATTGATAAAAGGAAAGAACTGTGGAGAATAAAAAACTTTTTATAACATAACAACTAAATGCGATGTGCGAATCTAGCTTGTATTTTGGTTCAAACACACTACCTGAACAGTATCTTCCCTTTGTACATGTTCAAAAATTTCCATTGGAGAATGGTTAATAAACTTAGATTATTGTCCAGTTTTCTACAAAGTTTATCTGGTTGGTGACACTGGGATAATATCTCTGCTCATGAATGATTTGAACTTTTCCTTTCCACCTTGGTGACTGCCTACCCATAAAACAAGCAAGCCACTGTCTTTGCTCTGTTGCTATTGAGTTAGCTCACTTAGGACTGAGTGCCCTGACCTTACAATTTTAGAAATGATCTGTGCCTTTGGCAGGTAGAGCTCATCAGTTTAAGGAAACCCTCTCATCCAAACCATTCAATCTACATCTATCATGAAAGAATCAAATATTTACACCCATCTGAGTCCTATATCTACTTCTTAATTCGTTTGGAACTCTCATTAAGTAAGTGTGTGATTATTTAATACCATTTATGTAATACCATGTGCTGGTTTAGAAGTTCAATACTGTTAACATCATACAGTATTGTATGTATGCCCCAGAGGTGAGATCAGAGGATATCCAGGCTTGTGTAGATTAAGATTATTCATATTTGGAATTAGTAGTGTGACAGCAGTCACATAAAGTGATGCCACTAAGGAACTGCTATTCAGAACCTGAAATTTACACCATTGTGATGGTATAGGCAAAGGAACACCCACATGGAGAAAAAAACAAAGATGGAAATTTAACCAAAGTGGTTATCTCCAGCATTCTGGAATATGTGTGTGTTTCTGCATATATGAAGACCAGTAGTATAGTTTATAGCAGTCAGAATCAGAGAAGTTAAGTGTTTTAGACATTTGCAATTAAATTATAACCAGAGGGTTAAGGTACCTACCTAAATACTTTTGTCTGGTTGAATGTTGGAAAGCTATGAAATATTTTTGGTCCTAGTGTGTGGGCTGAATTTGAAGAATCCCTCTTCTATGCCCTCTAAGATTCTGAGAAATCCATGCAGGGCCCTCTTGGTGTCTTAATGGACTTACATTAGGAGGCTTGGCACAGGAG
>PVIY010049396.1:0-16771 GCA_004026745.1 Myrmecophaga tridactyla | reverse complement strand
CCAGCATGAAGATGCCAACGGTGGATTTGAAAGGCCCTGATGTGGACCTCAAGATGCCCAAGTTGGACTTGAAGGGTCCAAAGAGTGATCTTAAGGGTCCCGAGATAGACTTGAAGGCGACACAAGTGGACATCAAGGGTGCCACAGCAGGCACCACTCTTCCTGAAGTGGATGTGGCCATGCCAAAGGTGGCAGTGGATGCCCAAGCCCCAGATCTCTCCCTAGATGCTGCGAAAGGTGGGGGAGACATCAAGCTGGGAGAGAAGGGATTCAAGGCCAAGGATGGCAAGTTCAAAATGCCCTCCTTCAAGATGCCTTCATTTGGCATCTCGGCACCGAGCAAGTCCGTCGAGGCATCGGTCGACGTGTCTCTGCCCAAAGTGAAGGGGGACGTGTGCCTCCCATCCATCGAGGGCGAAGTCAAGCCTCCTGAACTCCACATTGAAGTCCCATCCGCCGACGTCCAAGTGAAGCCTGCAGAGGTGGAGGTGAAGCTCCCAGAGGCGCCGACGGCCGAGGGTGAGATCACGGGGCACGCTGAGGGAGCCGGACTCGAAGGACACCTGCCCAAGTTCCAGATGCCCAGTATGAATATCGCAACGATTGACTCCAACGTCTTTGACGTGGGCATGAAGAGTCCAGTGTCAGACCTGAAGGGTGTCAAGATGCCTTTGTACCTGCCAGAGGGAGACATCCAAGAGAGTTCTGTGGCCATCACCACCTGTGATTCAGATGGTCCCATCCCCCCGATGTCACTGGATATTTTGCCTTCTGCATCAATCGGAAGGGTTACTTTTCCTAAATTCTATAAGCCAATGTTCGGGTTTTCGGTCCCTATTTCACCAGAACCTGAGGGAGAGTCCAATGTAGCCTATGGAATCTCAGAGCCACTGAGTGCTCCTTCTCCCCCAGTGGACACTTCTTTCTCCCAGGGGCTGGATGTTCCTGCCATGGCTTTGGGTGAAGGACCCCCTGAAGGTCCTGACCGGGAACAGAAAGGCAGCACCTTCAAAATACCGAGGTTCAAGTTTCCGCAATTCAGCAGGTCTGCAAAACATCAGACAGAGCTCCAGGGGGACTTGGAATATAGCCTCAAGGATGCAAAGCTCCACCTGTCTGTAGGCAGTGATCAAGCTGATGCTGAATCTAGTATATCTGTTTCCCAAACCAAAGCCGACACAGACCTGCCCACAGAGCAAGAGGGAGAGAAGGGTAGGATTAAAACACCTGGCTTTACAATGCCCAAACTGGCATTTGCCAAAAAGAAGGGTTCTAAGACAGGTGTCAGCCACCTCCAGGGGGAAGATGATCCTTCCCTTCCTAGGAGCAGAGCAGGGGCTGACCCTCATAGCCCAGATGGGGCCAGCGGTGATGAGTGCAGTAGCAGGGCTACTGGGTGGACAGCAGACACCCCAGAAGGAGAGGTCCTTGACTTACCCCAGCCTCAGGTCCACATGCTCAGCTTGAGCACTGCCAAACTCGACCTCACGTCCTCCAAGGCTGAGGTGGGTGTGCATGAATGCAAAGCTGACCTCCCCATTCCCCAAGATGACTTGCCTCTTGGAGTTGGTTGTGAAGGCCCCGGACCCGTGGCTGGCTCAGCAAGCCTGCCACACGGGGAGGAGCCGGGCCTCCAGGCCCCAGGCCTGCAACCTGCCACCGCGGTACCCCACACAGTGGAAAGCCTCACGGAGGTGGCCAAAGCAGGGGCTGTGCCAGCAGACTCACAAGAGAGCTGGTTTAAAATGCCCAAATTCCGTGTGCCCGGCTTCCGGCGCTCTTCTTCCAAGGAGAAGGGGGGAGTTATAGGGGCAGAGGCCAGTGAAACCCAGACGCTTGCTGCCACCGAACCCAGAGGAGGAGAGCCAGCTCTGGTGGAGAGTCAGGGAGCCCATGCTCCTGGGTCCAGTGTGGAGGCCCATCTCTCCTCGCAACCTGGGGGCACTGAGGCCGCTGCACTGGCTTCCCAGAGGGCAACATACGCGGACGTGGTGAAGCACCATGTCAGCAGTGGAGGCTCAAGGCCGGGTCCCCCCACCGCTGGCACAGACACTGCTGCCTTTTCCCCTTCTGAGGACAGGCTCCGTCCCACTGACGGCCCCTCCCATCCTCAGCCGCCTGGCATGACAGTCTCAGAATCCCAGGCCCCTGCAGCAGGGACCGCCGAGGCCACTCCTCCCGTACCAGGAGGCCAAGGCGTTGCCAATGAGGAGGAGAGAGTGGGAGAACGGTTTTCCCAGCCCGAAGGTCCTCTTAGACTGAAGACTTCCCGTACTGGAATGCTGTCCCAGGTTTCCATCGTGAAGACCGATCGAGTCTGGGAAGACTCCGTGGTCACCGTCAGATTCCCCAGATTGAAGGCCCCGAAGTTCGCCGTCCCAGCCCCCGGCTCCGAGGCCGACGTGTTCGTCCCCGCCATCAGGCAGGCCAGCGTGGCAGCGGCCCTGCACACGGAAAGCCCGGGGCTGTGGGACGCCAGCATCCTGAAGGCTGGCGAGGACTTCCCTGGGGAGCAGGCGGTGGGCGGCGAGCCCTCCTCAGAAACGTCCCCAGTTTCCAAGGTCCGAGTACACATCCAGGGTGCCTGGGTGGAGAGCCCCACGAGCACGCTATGTAGCACGGCCACGATGGAATGCGCTGAGCTCTCAGAAGCGCGGGCCTTTTCCACTGAGATTGTGCGAGAATCAGAGATTCCCGCGTCAGAGGTTCAAATGCCTTCTTACGGATTTTCCTTGCTAAAGGTGAAAATCCCAGAGGTCCCTGCCCAGGCTAGAGTGCAAGTGGCAACGCTAGACTCTCAAACAGAAGCACGCTCGGAAGAGGCTTCCAGACAAGCTGCCCCCGCAGCAGCCTCCGTCTCTGGAAGCCCCCAGGCCGACCTGGGAGAACCGTTCGAGATTGTCTCCTCCACTGTCGTTGTGCCCAGGCCACAGACATATACGCTGGGTACCTGCTCTGGCCATCAGTTTGCAGACAGCGGTTCTGATGACGAGCCGGCAGAAGTCCTCGAGTTTCCTCCGGAAGACAGCCAGGACGCGGGAACACCACTGGAGGACGCAGACAGGAGTCAAAAAGAGAAAGTGGAGAGTAAAAGGGCTTCTGGTCTGTTCCGGTTCTGGCTTCCGAACATCGGGTTTTCTTCTTCTGTTGATGAGACCAGTTCTGATTCCAAAGACGACGCCGGAAAAGCTGCTCCCACCCAAATGCAGCCCGAGGCCCGGGCAGAAGCAGAACCGCCTAAGAAACAGGAGAAGGCAAGCTGGTTCCGATTTCCCAAACTCGGCTTCTCCTCCTCTCCTGCCAAGAAGAGCGAAAGCCCTGAAGACGAGGCCGAGCTCGCAGCACCGACGCTCCCGGAGGAAACGGTCACCTTTTTTGATGCGCGCGAAAGTCTCTCGCCTGAGGAGAAGGAAGAAGGCGACCCGGAGGTGGCGGCCAGGGCGGAGCTGACCCTGCGGGAGCAGGAGGCCAGTGCCAGCGGTGCGCGCGCTCCCGGGCCGCGCAACCAGTGACGCGGCCCAAGGCGGGTCACAGCCCCGACGGCGCTTCAGGGCGGCCGGGGTCACAGAAGTAACAAGCGAGCTTCTCTGCAGCCGCCACGAAGATCCCCCCCATAGGAACCTCAAAACTTTAGTAGCAAACTGACTTCGCGGAAAACACCCGAAGTGCGCAGCGCAATGGCGCGCTCGGAAGTGCGGGCGCGGAAGCGCTTCTTCACCATGGCCATACTTCTCACAGGAGCTCGGGGACTGGGGGTGCTGGTGTCCCCGTGGGATGGCCGAGAGCGGCCCTGGGTGTGCTCCTTTCAGTCTCACTTCCGTCCTGCTGCTCCGGCATCCCGATGAGCAGCTTCCTCACTTTGGGCAGAGCCCGGGAGCCCTCCACCGCTCCTGGTCGCCAGCCTATCCTGCGCTGGGCGGCCCCGCGGCGCAGCCGGGCGCGGTGTGTGAAGACGCACGCTGCTGGACAGAGGGGACGCCCCGTCGCTGGGCTGCCCCAATGGACGTGAATAAAGGAAGAAGCAGTTCACAATGAAGACTGTGACCTCTTTTGTCTCGGGCCGGAACCCCATCCCTGCCCTTGCCCCGGCCGGTGCGTGCCCCCTCGGTGGAAACTCTAGACAGCTGCTCCAGGAGATGGAGTCGAGAGGGAGCCTAGGAGCCCCGCTCACTCACGCAGTGGCTCGCACCATCCTGGGATCCTCCTGGGAGCCGGGGGTGAGAGGGAGGCCCCCAGCTAGCAGGCAGTGCAGGATAGGGAGCAGAGCGTGAGAAGGGTGCGCCGCTGGGCTCCCCAGGAGCCTCCCTGCCGCCTGCAGGGAGCAAATCCCTGGGGAGCAGCAGAATGCAAGTCGGGGGTTCCACACATTTCAGATGCCAGAGCTCCCATTCCTGCGTCCCAGCCCCCCACCCCACCCCACCCCCATAGGCGTGGAGCATTTGGAGGGGACAGTTTGTCTGGCTTCCTCCTGGCCACAGGCCTCTTTCTCCCTGGGGGAGTGGTCCATGGGCGTGGGGCGAGGCCGGGTGGAGGGAGCCCCTGGACAGCAGTGCTGTAGATGGCAGGAGCGCTGGCTGGGGATGTGGCAGCGTCTTGGAGAGCGGCTCACACCGGTATGGACACACAGGGTGGGCCTGGGTGCCAGGGAGGGAAGGGAAATTGGCAGAGCCACCTGCCGTGGTCCCACAAGGCGGCTGGGCTCTTCAGGCTGGAGCTGCCTGCCGCCCTCTGCTGCAACTTGCCGTGTGCCATGTGGGCACACAGGGGCTCCCCGTCTGAGGCTGGGTGTTAAAGTCTGAGACCCTGGGCCCTGGGGCTGGAGGTGGGCAGGCAGTTCATGGGCTTCTGCAGCCACATTCCCTGGACCCAAGTTTCTGATGCTGCCATATGGGATCAATTGAGCCACAAATTAGCGTCTTAAAACAGCGTAGGTTTACCCTCTCTTCTGCCCGTTAGGGGCCAATGCGTGGGCGGGGCCTCTGCCTGGAGTCCCGGGCTGTGCTCTCACCAGGTCGTGGCCCGTGGCCGGGGACTGCTTCCACAGGCCCCACGACGGTGGGCAGCTCACGGCCTGGTGGCTGGTGTCCTCAAACCCGCAGGCACAGCCCCCAGCAAGAGAGGCACTACAGTCCTACTTAACAAGAGCGTGGAAGTAATACCCCCTCACCTGGCTGCACTCTGGGGGTGACAAGGAAGTCACAAACCCCACCCATACTCAAGGGGAAGGGACTGCACAAGGGGAGGAGGTGGGGGTCTTTGGGGCCATGGCAGGGCCAGTTGCTGCACCCTGGAAGCGGCCATGTCCCTTGCTCCCTTGAGGCCTCTCGGACCTCGTCGAGCTGGACCTACAGCATGGTCAGCTTCGGAGCTGGCCTTCGAGGCTCCTGGGCACCTGCTCCTGGCTTGCAGCTGCTGTCCCAATCACAGCTGCGATGGCCCAAGGCCCAAGCATGGACACCTCCCAGCTCGCCATGAGCCTCGGAGCCGTCTGGTGCCCCATCAGAGGACAGACCCACATGTGCAGCCCTAGAGAGAGGGGGCAGAGCTAGGGTCTGAGGCGGCCTGTGCTCCTGTGGGGGTGCTGACATGAGGTTCTTTGGCAATAAGGCAGAGGAGGCCAGAGGATGGGCAGTGGGTGGTGAGCTGCTAGTGGCTCCCAGGGGCCTGTGGATCCCCAGGATGGGCAGTGGGTGGTGAGCTGCTAGCGGCTCCCAGGGGCCTGTGGATCCCCAGTCACCCACATCCCTGGCCACGCTGCAGAGCCTCTTGAGGCCTGGGGAGGAAGACAGGCTGGTGCCGGGACCTTCTGCATGGATGAGGATGCTGTTAAAGCATCCTTTAGGTGTGCCAAGTGCAGGGGGATCGATCAAACAGGACAAGCATTTGCATTGTGCCTGACACTAGCCTCTGCCAGCTCTTCTCCTCAAAGTAGAGAAGGAGGATGCAGGACAGGGAAGAGGCCCTCCCGTACCGCCCCAAGGGCCCTCGCACCATCGCTCAGCTCCCTCAGGGTCGTTTCCCTTCAGCACCACTGAGCCAGCCCCGGGCTCCAGTCTAGTAGGGCCTCGGGGGCCTGCACTGCACAAGTGGGCCCTGGGGTCTTGGGTGAGGCCAGGGTGCTCAGACACAGGCTTCTCATCACTCTTGAGCCTGCAATGTGGCAACAGGACTGGAACCTTGGCTTCAGAGCCAATCTCTGGATCCTGGGACAGGGTGAGCTCCCAAGGGGCTGCCACAAAGTCCTGCATCTCAGAGCAGTGCCGTGGCCCCGCCCCTGCACAAGCCCCCGCCCCACAGCACCCTGCCCCTGTACACCAGGCCCCGCCCCACAGCGCGCCACCCCTGTACACCAGGCCCCGCCCCACGGTGCCCCGCCCCTGGGCACCTTTTCACCGCCCCCGCGCCCGGTTCTGCAGGTGTCCTTCCCTGTCCCACTTTGCAGGTGGATCCTAAGGCCCCTGACTCAGTGCGCCTTTGCCCCGCCCCTCAGGAGTCCAAGTCCTGGGCCCTGTCTCTGCACAGCCACCCCCTCCTCATTCTAAGCCCCGCCTCAACCCTGCCTGCCTCTCACATTCTGGTGGGCCCCGTCTGAGCACTCGAGAGGCCCAGCGACTCTGCGGTGGACATGCGGGCTCCTCATAGCATGCAGACGGCTTCCCAGGAGCTCTCCAGGAGACCCTCGCAGGCTGCAGGGGCCCCACAGGGCTGACACTCAGCTGCCAGGGACAGACAAGGAGTTTTCTTTGTGTGGGCCCCCATTGCAGGGAGGGGCAGTAGAAGGAGGGGCAGCCGCAAGGGCTCACTGGAGGAGGCGAGGGTTTAGGAAAGCGGGCCAGGAGGCTTAGGAGGGCAGCAAACAGCGCTGGCCGGTGTGGCAGCTGTGGATGCTGAGCCACCACAGCCCTGACTGCGTGGGCAGATGGCAGTGTCCCCTAGGATGTGTGGGCCTTCAGCCTCCCCAGGCCCAGTCCTGGGCCTGCCAGTCCAGTGAAGCAGGAGCCCCCATCCTGCTCACAACTGCACATGCACCCTGGTGGCCCCAGGCTGGGGGTGGGGTGGGGGTGGGTGCTGAAGTCCTCTGACCAGCTGGAGGTGCTTGGGGTCAGGGTAGGTCTGACCAAGCCCATACTGGGCCCCTCACCCCCACTCCCGCAGGCCAGGGCTCGCCACAAACCACCTGTGTCCTGCCAGGGCAGCCCCTCGCCCAGGTGGGGGGCCCAGCTCATCCTTCCCAGCCCACATTACCCTGAGGACAGGCCCAGGCCCACGGGGCCAGGGAGACTGGGCTGATAATGGGAGCTGTGCCCGCAGGCCCCAACCCCTCCAGCAGCCCCTCTGCCCCAAGGCCCAGTGCCCCTTCAGCGCCTTTGCTGGCCACTGCCTGGGGCACGTCCTCTTCTATGGGTGTGTGCAGCCTCTGTGGGTCATGACCACTCCCTCGGCCCCTCACCCATGCCCATTTAGCGAGACACGCTCCTGGCTGCCTGAGGGCCCAGGATCCTACCTGGGGCTGCCATGGCCTGCAGCTCGCTGGACTTCGGCCAGTGTGGGGCTGTTGGTGGCCACAGCGGTGTCCAGCAGCAGCTACAGAAGGGCTCCCCATGTCCAGGCCAGCCCCACTCAGGCCAGGAGCCCCAGGGGTGGGCTAGGCTGCCCTCTGCCCCATGTGCCAAGAGGCCACCTCCACCTCCCCAGCTCACCTCCACCTCCCCAGCTTGCCCCCATTGCCCCGGCTCACCCCTACCTCCCCAGTTCATCCCCTCCTCCCCAGCTCAGAGTCTGGTAAAATTGTTTGGAGCCCCAATGAGCTTTCTTTAGGACTGAACTGCACCGGGACAGCCTCAATGCTCTGTCCCCAGAGGCCAGACCCCTGGAAACCCCGCCCCTGCCCCAGGAGCCCCCAGTGGCCTGCCACCTCATCCCTAGCCCCCCTCACCGCCCCCACTGCAGAGCTGAGTGCTGAGCCCGGACCCTGATAGCACATCCAGGCGCACGGGCTAGGCTAGTGAGTTATTGACCCCTATGTTGGGCCCATCACGGACCAGTTGTAGGAGGCCACACAGATGCTTCCTGTGCAGTGCCCAGGAGCCAGAGCCAGGCCGGGGCCAGGGCTGGGCTGCCAGGCTGTTGACTGCAGGCGCCGGGTCCCAAGGGATGCTCTCCTCGAAGATGAGCCCGTGGGGCTGAGGAGGGGCCTGAGCGTGGGTCCAGGAACTGCCCAGGCCACCTTGTGTCTCCTGGTCTGTCCCCAATGGCCACACCAGAGAGACTTCAGGGGCCACTGAGCCCTGGCCATAGGTGCAGAGAGGGGCAGCCAGACAGATGGGCCAGGCCAGGCCCTTGTCCAGTGAGCCCTTGGGGCAGTGACACCTGGGAGTGGCCCAGGGTGTGGTCTGGGCTGGGGGCCACAAAGCAGAGAAGAGGGCGAAGCTAGGCCTGGGGCTTGGCGCTCCCGCAGCCCCAGAGTGTGGCTGACCCGGAAGGGAAGGGGCTAGGGAGGAGGCCATGAGCTTCCCAACTCTGGAAGTGCATGGGATGAAAGCTGCAGTGGAGCCGCTGTGTTCCAGGAACACTCACGGGGGCAGGGTGGGCAGGGGGGCCATTGCCCCTGCCTGAGCCCCTGGGTGCAACGTCCACCACGCCCAGCCTGCCAGTGCAGCCAAGAGCGCCCCCCGTCTGCCCCGTTTGGGTGGCAGTTCGGGCCTGACAAACTGGCTCTTAGCTCACCCCCTGATCTCATGGGGACCCACATCTTCCAAGGGGAAGAGGTAGAAAGCAATGCTTACCCAGTTGGGAGATCCAACAATGGGCCAGGCAGACCCGCCTGGCCTGGCCTGCAGTGCTGCAAGCCTCTCCCCAGCATGGGTGCATCTCCTACCTCCACTCCCCGAGGTGCTGCCGGGCTGGGGCCTCGCCCTTGGAAGCCAGAACCCCTTCCAGGCCCCAGGAGGTGGTGAGAGTCACGGCCCCAAGCCACAGCACAGCCAGGTCCCTGCAACTGCAACTGCAGAAGGGTGGCGTCCTTGGGGTCCCTGGGGGCTGTGGAGCAACTCCTGGCTTGGCCTTCACGGTCCCCCTAGCCCTGGGACAGCCTGACCAGTGGGTTAGGGTGCCCTGAGCTCCCTAGGGCATACCCCACAGCCAGTCCTGGCTTCTGTCTTACCACTGTGGCCCAGGGGCCCCGTGAGGTTGCTGAGACCCCAGGCACCCCTCCCTGGAACCCCAGTCCTCCCATGCTGGCCACTCTGTCCCGGGAACTGTGGTGGGGCATGAAGCTGACCCATGTGGGGGCCACTGCTGGTCTCTGCAGGGATCTAGATGCCTCCTGCCCAGGGCACAAGCCCTGGCAGATGGGTCCCTTGTGGGGTCCCCTGCAGGCACCTGCCCCAATGTCCAGAAGACCTCACTCTGCCCGAGGTGGCGCCTGGACCGGGGTGTTTGGCCTCCGTGCTGCTAGGTGCCCCACAGGGCTGAAGCTCAACCTCTCCTGACCCTGCCCTCCCCAGCATCTGAGTGGGTGCAAGCCATGCGTTGAGGGCTGGGACTTATAACTCCCCTCCCAGGTGGGGTGCTGTCCTGGAGGAGTGATGCCAGGAGGTGGGGGGCACATACAAGGCAGAGAGTGAAGCCCCCTTGCAGGGGCCCCAGCTGGGGGCCCCTGCTGTCCAAGCTGTCCTGCAGCAGGGCCTAAGGCCTGGCTGGGTGACAGGGCTTCCCGGCAGTGGGCCTCAGGTGCCCCTTGGGGGCTGCTCTGGGGGCTCACCCGTGCCCTCCCAGAAGTAGGGAGGGGTCACCAGGCAGCCCCCTCTGCCCAAAGTTGTGAGGGCCTTGCAGGGGAGAGGAGGGGGCGCTGCAGCCTGGGGCAGCTAAAATGCTGTGGGAGTGGTCAGGCTCGGCCCTGAGGCCCGGGACCCCTCCATCCCCACCCCGCAGAGGGGTACAGAGTCCGGCAGCTGGCCTCCAGGGTGTCAGGGCCCCAGACAACCTTCTTGGCTACCTCTTGGGACAGGACCACAAAGTAAAGTGCCAGGCTGGGCTGAGGCTCCGACCTGAACATGGAGCCCACCAGGGGCTCCTCCTACCTGCTGCTCCAGCTCCCCCGACCCAGAGACACAGGCAGCCTTGGGCAGCCCCGAAGCTGCACTGCGGCCTGGGAAGCCAGTCCCAGCGTGGCTCTCAGCCAGTCTCCTGCAGACCCCTTTGCTGGTTGAAGCCCTGGGGGCCCTGGAAGGGGGACCCATTGACGGTGGCATCTCAGGGCTAGGAGTGGCTGGTGGGGACGGTGGGGGCAGAGAGGGTTCCAAGCCTCTCTAGCCGTGGTGGGCAACCACTGGGCAAACTTGGACTTTGTGCCCTGCAGGGCCTGGGGGCCGGTCCCAGGCTGGGGGCAGAGGGCCTATGCTGTCCACTTACCCGTGACCCTGAGGCCTCCGCAGTTCTAGCCACACACATGCAGGAGAAGGAGCAGATCGTCTGCAAATCCACGCAGGGGACTTGTGCCCCTCTAGGTATGGGCTGCATGTGGAGGCTGACCACTGTCCCCAGGCCTGGCACCTTCATCTGAGGACCATGACTTGGCGTCCACCTGGCTCCAGCCCCAGCCCATGGGACCAAAGCCTCCCTGGGCAAGCTCAGCAGCTGCCTCCACCGTGGCACCCGCCTACCTCTGCTCTGTGCCCTGCTGCTTCCCCTTCCGGCTACTCTCTCTTTCTCCTGAGTTTCCCTCTCCCCAGCCGGGCCTGACATCTGAAGCTAGTGGACTCAGAGGTAGGGCCTGAGAACTTCCTCCTCTTCTGAGGTAGAGTACCCTGAGTTGCAGGCCTGTGGGAGGTTTAACTGCGAGCCACAGGGACCCTAAACAGTGGCTTAAACAAGACAGTTTATTTCTCCCATACTAACCAGGTCCAGGGGCCAGCTGTCCAGGTTTGTCATTGGTTGCACAAGTTGCCTCTGGCTGTCAGCTCCCTTTCTCTAGGGTTGATTAGCAGCCTCATGGCCTTACATAGCTGCTGGGGCTCAGCCATTGCATCTTTGTTCCAGCAGAGCAGAAGGGACAATTCAGAGGGGATTTCCCAATTACGTCTCTACTTACTACGGCATTTCTGCTTAGTCACATGGTGACACCTGGCTGCAAGGGAGGTTGGGAAAGGGAGGCAGGTGGGGCTGGCTAGAGTTTGTTGGTGAGCAGCCCCAGTTCCCAGGGCAAGCCTCCTCCTCACCCCTCCAGAAGGTATTCCTGAGTACAGGATCTCTCCTCCACATTGAATGAGGACCAGATGTCTGCCCAGGCAGACGGGGGCCCCTGTCCAGGGTGCTGACCTTGGGGTGCTCTCAGGGAAAGCTGCTCAGGTGGATGGCAGCTCCCATGGCAGGATGCTCCCTCTCCAGGCCCTTCAACTTGCTGAATGCTCTGCTCCAGTCTGGCCTGGGGCTTGACCCTCACCTCCAGGCAGCTTGTTACGGGAAGTCTGAATGCCACTGACCCCAGATTCCTGCTACTTTCCCCAACTGAGAGCTGAGTCTGCCCGGACTTGGGTGGAATGTGCACACGGTCAAGGTTAGGAAGCCTAAGCGAAATGGGCTCTGTCCGCGTGTAACGACGAAGAGGCCGGGTTCACAGTGATGTCACCGGTGGATGTGTCTGCAAGTAGGCTCGGCGTGGGCCGTTTTGTTGCTGACGTTTTTCTCTAGCAGGTGCGGGCACCTTCACAAGGCCATGCCAGGTCATCATCCCAGGTGACTCTCCACCCTCCCCAGCACGTGACAATATCATTCATTGTACCTGGAGGCTGTGAGGTGGTGACTGAGTGTGGCCGGAGTTGGCATTTCTTGGGTACGCAGGACCTGGGGTATCTTCCCTGCGTTGCTGGTCAGGCGGCCTCCTCTTCTGTGAAATCTGATTTAGGTCTCCTACCTATTTAAAAAATGAGTTGTTGACTTTTCCCAGCAGATTTGACGGATTTACTCATAGATTCCGAATTATCGATGTTATGAGAGGCCTGTGGGTTTTTTTTCCTTTATGCTTTTTATTTAAAAAAACAAAATAACTTTCCAACACCCAGAAAGTGGAGACGACAGAATAAGGAACATCACCTGCCCCTCACTTGGATTTAACATCACTAACGTTTCATCGTATTTGCTTCATCATTATTTTTGTTGAGGAATTTTAAAGCAAAGAACAGACATACATGGCGATTTGCTTCTAAATACTTTGTTATGCTTTCTGACTAAAGAAATTTCCCTCCCTAATCTCATCGCCATTATCACCCTTAAGAAAATAAGTGATTCTTCGATATTATCAAATTCATAGTTCATGTTAAAATTTTCCTGACGGTCCCCAAATGCTTTCTACAGCTGGTTTGTTTAAACCTGCATCCAGTCGTGGCCCATGCATGGCACTGAGTTTTCATGTCTCTAAAATCATACTTATCCCCCAAACAACCTTCCCGCGCCCGTTTTCCCCCAAGGTTCCTGTGGGTGGGGGGTCTTGTTCCATTTTCCTTGTATTTCCTGAATCCTGGAAGGGAGATGCAAACTTGGTTAGTCCCTCAGATTCCTGGAGCTGCTGCCATAAATTGCCATGGACTGGGGGATTAAAGCAACGGAAATGCATCACCTCACGGTCCTGGAGGCCAGAGTTGGGGGACCAGCAGCACCTGGCTCCGCCGCAGCAGCCCTCACCTCTTCCGGCTGCTGGGGTCTGCTGGCCGCGCTCCAGCCTCTGCCTCCTTCACCTCGTGGTGTCTCCTCTCCCCATCTGACCAGGCGCCCACCTGCCAGGGGAGACTCACTTTAACCCAATCCACCTGCCACCACCCTGTCTCCACCTACGGTGACTGTCAGAGGTACTGGGCGTTACCTAGTGCCCATCTTTAGGGGGACACAATTCAGTGCATAACAGGAAAGTAGAGGAGAAGTTTCTAGAAGAATAGTGGATACGTGATGTCTGAACTGCAAGGGCGTGCATGGGCCTTACGTTGGATTGCAGTTTTCCCACGGTTAGTGATGTTAAATTTGATCACTCTAAAGTTTTATTTTCTTTCTTGCAGCCAGCAAGTAAACTGAGGGTTTAGTACCTGGGCACAGGTAAGTTTCTTGCTTGTGTATAGAAACATTATTGATTTTTGCACCTTAATGTTATATCCTGCCACTTTTCTGAATTTGTTTATTAGTTCAAGAAGCTTTGCTATAGATTTCTCAGGATTTTCCATGTATACTATCATGCCATCTACAAATAATGAAAGGTTTACTTCTTCCTTTCCTATTTGGATGCCTTTTCTTTTTGCATGGGTAGGCACCAGGAACAAAACCAGGGTCTCCAGCATGGCAGGCAAGAACTCTGCCTGGTGAGCCACCATGGCCCACCCTACTTGGATGCCTTTTATTTCTTTCTCCAGTCTAATCGCTCCAGTCAGAAATTCTAGTACAATGGGCATCCTTGTCTTGTTCCTGATCTTAGGGGGAAGGTTTTCGTCTCGTTCCATTGAATACAATACTCATTATAGGTTTTTCATATATGCTCTTTATAATATTGAGGAAGTTTCCATTAATTCCTACCTTTTGAAACATTTTTATCAGGAAAGGATGCTGGATTTTGTTGAATGCTTTTTCAGCATCAATTGAGATGATCGTGCGATTTTTTTTTCCTTTTCAATTTGTTAATGTGCTGTATACTTTGACTGGTTTTCTTGTGTTGAACCACCCTTGCATTCCTGGTATAAATCCCACTTGGTCATGTTGTATAATTTTTTTAATGTGTCATTGGATTCAATTTACTAGAATGTTGTTGAGTATTTTCACATCTATATTGATTAGGGAGATTGTTTTCCTTTCTTGTGGCATCTTTACCTGGTTTTGGTATTACAGTGATGTTAGCTTCATAAAATTGGTTAGGTAGTGTTCCTTTTTCCTCAATTTTTTGGAAGAGTTTGAGCAGGATTGGTGTGAGTTCTCTTTGGAATGTTTGATAAAATCCCTCTGTGAAGCCATCAGGCCCTAGGCTTTTCTTTTTAGGAAGATTTTTATGACTGACTGAATCTCATTACTTGTGATTGGTTTGTTGAGCTCTTCTATATCTTCTGGTGTCAGTGTGGCTTTGTTCATGTGTTTCTAGGAATCTGTCCATTTCATCTAAGTTGTCTAGCTTGTTGGCATATAGTTGTTCAGAGTATCCTCTTATGACTTTTTGAATTTCTTCAGGGTCCATGTAAATGACCCCCCTTTCATTTCTGATTTTGTTTATTTGTGTCCTCTCTCTTTTTTCCTTGCCAGCCTAGCTAGGGGGCTATCAATTTTATTGATTTTCTTGAAGAACCAACTTTTGGGTTTATCGATTCTTTTTATTGTTTGGTTTTTTTTTTTTTTGTTCTCCAATTCATTTCATTCTACTTTAATCTTTGTGTTTCTCTTCTTCTGTTTGTTTTGGGGTCCGTTTGCTGTTCTTTCTCTAGTTCCTCCAGGTGAGCACTTAAGTTCTCGATTTTTTGCTTTTTCTTCTTTTTTATAATATGTGTTTGGGGGAATAAGTTTCCCTCTCAGCATTGCCTTTGCCGCACCTCATAAGTTCTGATACATCTTGTTCTTTAGATTTAAAGTCTATTTTGTCTGATATTAGTATAGCTACTCTGCTTTCTTTTGGTTACAGCTTGCATGGAACAACTTTTTCCATTCTTTCACTTTCAATCTATTTATATCCTTGTGTCTAAGATGAGTTTTTTGTAAGCAGCATTTAGATGGATTATATTCCTTAATCCATCCTGCCAATCTGTGTCATTTAACTGGAGGGTTTAGTCCATTAACATTCAAATTTATTACTGTAAAGGCATTTCTTGAACCCACCATCTTATCCTTTGGATATTATTTGTCAGATCTATATATTCTTTTCCTTCTTTCTCTTTTTATCCTTGAAGTTACTCTTACTGGTACTCTTCAATTCTGTGTCCTCCCCAGACCTCCCTTTCCTGTCTTTATTTTTTTCCAGCTGACAGAACTCCCTTTAGTATCTCTTGTAGGGCCGGTTTCTTGTTGATAAATTCTCTCAGACTTTGTCTCTCTGTGAAAATTTTAATCTTTCCCTCACTTTTGAAGGACAACTTAGCTGGATCAAGAATTCTTAGCTGGAAGTCTTTCTCTTTCATGATCTTAAATACATTATACCACTCACTGCCTCCTCACCTCCATGGTGTCTGTTGAGTAGTCCGAACTTAGTCTTGTGTGTTTTCCCTTATATGTAGTAGGTGGTTTTTCTCTCGCGCTTTCAGGATTTTCTGCTTCTCTTTAACATTTGAAAGACTGATTAGTATGTCTTGGAGTAGGCATATTCCGATTTATTCTATTTGGAGCTCATTGGGCTTCTTTGATTTGCATATTTACATCCTTTATAAGGTTGGGAAGTTTTCCCCCATTATCCATTCAACTAATCTTCCTAGTCCTTTACTCTTCTCTTCTCCTTTGGGGACACCGATTGTGGTAGGTTCAGTTGTCAACTTGGCCAGGTGAAGGTGCCTAGTTGTATTGCTGTGGACATGAGCCAATGGCATGTGAACCTCATATGTTGCTGATTACACCTGCAGTCGGCTAGGAGGTGTGCCTGCTGCAATGAATGATGTTTGACTTAATTCGCTGGTGCTTAAATGAGAGAGCACAACGTAGCACAACCCAAGCAGCTCAGCATACCTCATCTCAGCACTCGCAGCTCAGCCCAGGCCTTTGGAGATGCAGAAAGAAGTCACCCCAGGGAAAGTTGTTGGAATCCAGAGGCCTGGAGAGAAGGCCAGCAGAGAGCGCCCTGTGCCTTCCCACGTGAAAAAGAACCTCCGTTGAAAGTTAGGTGCCTTTCCTCTGAAGAATTATACATTAACTAAATAAATCCCCTTTTATTTAAAGTCAGTCCGTCTCTGGTGTGTTGCATTCCGGCAGCTAGCAAACCAGAACACCAATGATTCTTAATATTTGCACACTTCATGTTGTCCATCATTTTCCCGAGATCCAATTTAAACGTTTCCATTTTCGTTGCCATTTGTTCTTTTGTGCATTCAAATTCAATTTTTCTGTTCTCTAGTTCACTTATTCTTTCTTTTGCTTCTTCAAGTCTGCTGTTAGGTGTCTCTAAGACATGTTTTATTTGGTCTACAGCATCTTTCATCTCTGTGATATCTGCCATTTTTCTATTTGTTCTTTCAAATTCTTCTTTATGCACTTCTAGTTTCTTCCTTTATGCCATTAACCAACCTGTTGGATTTAGTTAGTAAAGTTTGTCTGAACATCTTTGATTAGTTGTTCCAAAGTCTGTATCTTCTCCCACGTTTTAATTTGGTCATTAGGCAGGGCTACATCTGTCTGCATCTTCCTATAAGATTTTTTCATGCCTTCAAGGCATGTAATTATCTTGATAGGGTTACTTTGGAAGTTGATTTCCCCCAATTGTCTAAGGTCTTGTATTTGTGGGGCAAGTGTAGGGCATGTTGGGGAGCGGGGAGGGGTACAGCAGCACACTGGTGAGGCCTGGGGTGGAGTACAGGGCTAGGCGTGGGGTGGAGGGGTATGCTGGTGCCCTGGAATGTGAGGTGCAGGGTGCAGGGTTGTGGGGTGCAGCACAGGGGCTGCAGGGGTAGGGCTCAGCTCGGCCAGGCCTCAGAGCACAGGGGCAAGGCCCAGCATGGAGGACACGGAGGGAAGGTGCAGTGGGAGGTGCTGCTGGGGGAACAAGGCATGGAGAATGAAAGGATGGGGCACAGGTACTTGGGTGCAGGCACAGGTGCACACGTACATG
>PVIY010049395.1:0-16737 GCA_004026745.1 Myrmecophaga tridactyla | reverse complement strand
AGATTTTATCGGTGCTCTGCTTTGTTAGCAGAGATCTCAGGTAGTAAAAAGAGAATGTCACAGACCCCAGCCGTGGGGGGAGGTGTGGCACCCTGGCAGGGGTGGCCCACTGTGGGATATCCTGCAGACGAGCTCGGGTTTTCCTACGGAGGGGGTGAGAGGCCGCAGGACACGTCAGACTATTGAGCTGGAAGTGCTAGAGCAGGTGTAAGGAAGGTAGGATTGAGGCAGCCACGGGGGTGTGGGACCATGTGGGTTAATGTGAACAAAGGAGCCACATGGCGGCAGTCCCATGTGGAGCAGGGCTGATCGGAAGGCGTAAACAGATATGGGAACGCCAGAGGAGAAAACCAGCCTTGGGGGAAGGTTTTGTGTTTTTAGTCTCATAACGTGTGACGTAGCAGGGATGCTTATTGTGGACAGGCAGGAGCCACAGGAGCACAGGACTGGGCTGAGAGGGACTCTGAGTTCTGATCGGAGCCCCTTCCCCAGTGGGAGAGCCGGTTCTGGTGGGCCCAGGACACAGTTTCTGGCTCTAAGGGAGGGCAGGCCGTGGGGTCCGGATGTGGCGGCCCATTTCCAGTGTTCAGTTTGATTTTCCCTTTGGAATTCGAAGAGCCTTTATACAAATAGTTCCAGGAAATGAGTTCTGACATGTCATCTATGCAGTATAAACATTGAGATAAAATCCTTTCACAATTAGGCGCTATGCACATTTGTTCTTACCAAAAAAGACAGTTTAGCTTGCCCCCGAGTGTGATATTGGCAGTGGATTTCTTTATCTTTGTTTGACTAATATCCTGACGTCTTTCTGCTTAGTGAGTTCTACAGAGAGGTCACTGCGCTGACCACTTCCCTCTGGCGTTGACACACTCAATTCTAGGCACACTCTGTGCTGCACGTATCTGGGACTTTGGAATGGGGGTCTGTGTGCCACATGGCTGCCCTGGGGGGAAGCAGTGGCTGAATTTCCCCATTTTGGGGTCTCCAGATTCATTCAGCCCATCACCTGCTGCTGCCCTGCAGGGACTGGCCCCACGATGGTGGCGTTGAGAGCAGAGTCGCCCAGGGCTGCGTCCGTGCCTGTGTCCGTGGCGGTGGTTCGGGGGACTGGGCCCCCGTGGCTTGCCTGTGGCCTCCAGCTCCTCAGACCTGCCTGGCCCAGACCTGTGCCGGACACTCCCACCTTGGCCGTGAAGCCCCTGGGGGGTTCCAGGAGGGAACTGGGCTGGCGTCCGGCCTCTTGGCCTGAGTGACCCGCCTGGGTCCACGGCTCAGTGGAGGGGAGGGGGTTGAGCAGGCGAGGGGACGAGGGCGCAGGCTCCTGGGAGCGAGTAGCAGAGGGTGACAGGGACCAGCTCTTATACGGCAAAAGGAAAATGGAATAATGAACCTCAGTGTTTACGGCCACGAAGGTGAAATGGCCATAAAACATTCACATCTGGCAATTTAGTACCATAATTCTAACTTTTCCTTGAATAAAATCCTGTTTCTTCGATTGCAGTGATAACACTGAGATTCAAAAAATGGTCCTTATACAAACTGAGTTGAAGCCAGCTCCTGGCAGCCGTGGGTGCTAAGGTGACAGGCGGTGCGGGGCAGGGGTGCCGGCGGGCGGGGCTGAGGCCGTGACCTTCTTCTCTGTTGGGGGTGCAGGTGAGGAGTGCCGAGGTGAGCCGGACGAGGCCGAGCTGCTGCGGCTCAGCCGGAGGCTGGTGGAGAGCGCCATGCTCCAGGCAGTGCAGCAGTTCCTGGAGGAAACCGCGCGCAGGAGCCAGCCCGGGCCGGCGGGCGCGGGCGACCAGGCCGGGGACAGCAGCCGGCCGTGAGCAGGGCCCCTGCCAGGTGTCCAGTGGAGCCTGGCGGCTGCCCAGTGCCCACAGGTTGGCTGTGCGGGCATCGCCCGGGCACAGCAAAAGAGGACCAGCACGCGGGGACCGAGGGGGCGAGCCGATGGACGAAGACGTGTCCAGGCCCACGGTGCCAAGCCTGGAGCCCCGCGGCCACCCCACGGTCAGCCTGCGGCCACCCAGCAGCCACCCCACGGCCACCCTGTGATCAGCCTGCAGCCACCCTGCGATAAGCCTGTGGCCACCCTGCAGCCACCCCATGGCCACCCCTTAGTCACCCGCGGTCATGGGGACACCTGGGCCAGCCTCACGGACTTGAGTTCAGGCCGCAGAATGGTCTCTGTCGCCACGCGGCCTGAAGCCCCAGAGGGCTGTGTTTGCTGTGAGCTGGTAAAATGAGTGTCCTGCAGGCAAGGGGCGCGGGGCACATGACTGCCCTCGAGGCTGCGCTGTGCGGCGATTTTCATTCACCGTAAATTACGTTTTGTGTAAATGACACAGTTTTTGGTAAAATGCAATCTTTTCTATAAAATGTGGGCGACATTCTAAAGGTTGTTCTTTGACCCCTGTTCTGATAAGGCGCTGTGCCGTGCTTGAATGTTTTCCATTGCATTTGTATGTAAAATGTGTGGTATAACTTTTTCCTTAGGCGAGGAACCTCCTGGAATCCAGAGCTTAATTAATGAAGCTTTGTGTCGGGAAAGGATGAGACTGAAGGCCAAAGTGAAGCAGATAAAGGAACTTTTACTGCAGCCTGAGACTCAGGCTAAAATTAGGAGGGAGCTCCTGGAAGGGGCCCTCGCCCACGGCCCCCCAGCAGCGGCGCTGGCTCAGTGCCCGTGACCCGTGACTCGCGGCCGTGGCGCCTTCTTGGGCGGAGCTCGGGGGACACCGAGAGGCTGAGCCCGCGGGGACCAGCCACCTCTTCCCAAAGACAGACAACGGAATCCGCCCCATTCGTTTTTTTGTTTTTTTTTTAATTTGCATATGGGCAGGAGGCACCAGGGATCGAACTCCAGACCTCCAGCACGGCAGGTCGGAGCTCTGCCTGCTGAGCCACGGCAGCCGCCCCGCCCCATTCATTTTTAAGCTAAACTTGCGGTTTGAAATGTTTGTCTCTGTAATACTGAGTTATTTCATAGAAAGAACTGCTTGATGAGCCATTTGGAGGTGTTTTTTGGGTTCTTGCAGGTAAAAAATACAGACCCTGAAAAGTCATTTATAGACAGAAAAAAGAATACAGCATTTTAAGGGCACTTGCCTCCTGTTGGCATGATTTTGGGGGGTCATTGTTAAATCAAAAGCAGCAGTATCAGAACATGTCTAGGCCTAGTTATGAATGTTTCTTCAGCATTAGACTTGAATGCACATTTATATGTATAAATATTATAATCACTGGATAAGAATGTTTTACAATATCCATTTGTATTATTTTGCACTGATCAAAATGTACTTTGCTTTTTCATTTGTTAATGAATAAATGTTTGAGATTTTTCTTTTCTACTTTTCTGGAGATAAGCCCCAAGTCTTACCTTATTCTTTGCAATCTGAATTTATTTGCACTGGTTCATTTTTAAAGAAAACTCTTGAGAAATGCCCCTCCGCCATATGATTACTGGTAACATGTTTTTCTATAGTTGTGAAATTGCTACTACTAATAGATCATGATGGAGGGGAAAATTATTTGGAAATCAAATATGAAATCATTTCAAATATAAAATCCTGTTTATTGATGGATTTTGGCTATTTTTTTCACTGGGTAGATTATATTACATTTACTTATAAATGACTTAAGAGTTCTCATGCCTGTTAATAAACATAGTTTTCCCTTTGTTGACTTTCTGCATTTTTCTTCTTATTCTTGGAAGTTGCTGGGTCAGTGTTGGTATAATGAACTCAAATACAGCAGCTTGGACAATCTCAGAGCTTCTTCACCTCGGTGTTTCTATCCTTCATGCCAAAATAGCACAGTTGTCACAGCAGCTAAGGACAAGCACGGTAGGTACTTGTTTTAGACGTTTACAAAGCACTGCAGCTCCGTCTCCACCGAGAACGCTCTGCAGAGGGTTAACAGCCAAAACGGCATCTCAGAGACCGCTAACGGTGCCCCCCGACGTGCTGTCAGTAGGGAAGGGGCGCAGGTCCAGCCCAGCGCAACCTGGAGGGCACGTCCCAGGGAAATGCCTTGCGGTGGGGAGGGCTGGGGAGGGCTGGGAATGCTGGGGAGTGGTGGGGAGGGTTGGGAAGGGTGAGGAGGGCCGGGGAGAGCCAGGGAGGGGAGGGCTGGGAGCACTGGGGAGGGCTGGGAGGGCTGGGGGAGTGCTGGGGAGGGCACCCTCAGGTCGATTCTGGGGCAGGAAGCAGGCACTGGGCCTCACTCCCCAGCGAGGAACAGGCTGGGACGAGACCACTTCAGGGATCTGGGCCTGAACTGGAACCAGGGCTCCGTGTCCAGTTCCCAGTTTTCCCCATCCCGTGTGCACAGGTAACATGGATTCAGGAGAGATAGCGTGCTCAGAACGCATCCGCAGGCACCTTTACCCTCCAGGAGCGGCCCCCGGCCCGTGTGATCCGTCGGAAGGTTAACACAGCACCCTCCGCAATCTGGGGCTCCGTGTCTTACCGCCACTTTAGCAAAGAGTCATCGTTTCCATGTTCAATACCTTCCTCAATACCTCTAGTGCCCAGGGTGGGTGCCAGCTGATTTAGGGACATTATCACAGGCCTCCTGTTCAGTGGCCCTGCTAGGAAGTTATTAAACCGTTTGACAGGTCAGGAAACGGGCTCTGATGGGTATGTGTTCCACGTCATAAAGCTGACAGAGGGTAGAACTAATCTACACTTGAGCTTGTCTGATGGCAAAGCTGATAGGCACCCTTTCCACGCGTGACACTTCCTCTCCCCATGCGTTACGGCTGCGTGACGGAGGGACGGGCGCTTTCTTTAGGCTGGACCTGCTCCCTCTCAGGCCTCGGCCAGCACGTGTGCTAGAATGGGGAAAAGTAGGCAACAAGCCCAAGTACTTAGTTTAGAGCTTAAGGACCCTAATCCTTATCAGTAAAATCTTCATGGTTCCATTTTTAAAATAACAGACTATGAGATTAGTTGGTAAACTTCTAAATTAGGGATCTGCGCTTTCAAAGTGACGTTTCCCCATTAATCAGATTCACAGAATAATTGCTCATTGAGTCCCGTGGCTGGAGTATGTTGTCCCAAACTGGGCCTGCCTCCCAGGTGGCCTTCGGTGAGAGGGTGCTGGCTCAGGACAGGGGGCTGCTCAGCTTCCAGACCTGACATGGGATCCAAGCAATTCAGATCACTTTTCTGAACCTCAGTTTTCCAGTCTGTAATTTGAAGGAGTGTGGACCTGGACGGACAGGTGTCCTTGCCGTCTCCTCGCTTCTGGTGGCCCCTGGCCATCCGCAGGTTCTTTCTGACATCCTTGGCGTGTAGATCGTGGTCTCTCCCCTGTGACTATCTGTGTCTCTTCTCCCCTTACCGGGATACCGGTCACCCTGGAATAAGGCCCCCCTTCCTCCAGAATGACCTCGTTTTAGCTCATCCCAGCTGCAGTGATAAACTAGTTCGCGGTATGTGGGATTAGGGCTTGGACACGTTTGGTTTTGCTTGGAGGACACAATTCAACCCTTAACCCCAGTGATTCCTGAAGGCCCTAGATGTGCTCTTGGGACTCTCCCACGCCGCCGCTTCTCCCAGCCTGCTCCCTCGGCGTGCAGCCTTCCTGCTCAGGCCCCCTGTGCATTTGTTGGCACTAAGAGGCATAGAATTCTAGAGGACTCTACATTCTGATTCACTCAGGTTGCTTGTCACCTTCTGTTTTAGTTTGCTAAAGCTGTCAGAAATGCAATATACCAGAAGTGGGCTGGCTTTTATGAAGGGGATTTATTACAAGTTTACAGTTCTTGAGGCCATAAATGTGTACAAACTGAGGCATCCAGGGAAGATACCTTGACTCAACAAAGGCTGATCTGGGAAGGCACATGGCTGGCTCTGCTGGTCCTTTGTCTTCTGGTTTCAAGCAGCTTCCCCCCGGGATGTTATCTTTCTGCATCTCCAAAGGTATCTGGGTTGGCTCTGAGCTTTTTCCAAGATGATTCCCTCTTAGAGAACTCCAGTAAAGATTAAGACCCAGCTTGAGTGCGCAGGGTCACATCTCTGTGGAAACCAACTAATCAGAAGATCCCACCCACAATTGGGTGGGTCACATCTCCATGGGAACAACCTAATCAAAAGATCTCACCCTAAACAATAGGTCTGGCCCCACAAGATTGGATTAGGAAAAAAATATGGCTTTTCTGGGCTACATAACGGTTTCAAACGAGCACACCTTCATGTAGGGAAAACCCACTGGCATGGATTCACATTTAAAACCAAATCCCAACATCTTTGGAGATCACTCTCTGGGAAAATAGATCCTCTATGAATATTCCAAGAGAGGTCAAACATTTGAAATGTTTTCACAGCAGGGCAAGACTCTTTCAGCTCTGAACTTGGTCCCACTTACAGAATCTTGGACTGTTGTGTCAACCTATGTGGATAACTAGAGGCCTCTGAGATGCACTCGATCCATTTCTAGAGCGTTCTTAAGATTCCCTCAAAAGCCCCAGATGTGCCTCCATCCAGTTGCCCCAGCAGCCAGCTGTTCCCCAAAGAGGTGCTTTCCACCTGGCCTCTGCACTCTCTCACAGATGCTTAGGAGACAAATCCAGAATTTATTTCACTATATAATCAAAGACAATGAACCTATAGTATTTCCAAACACAAATTGGAGACTGGATAACCCATCACCATCCATGATTTTCATTGCTTTTTAGTCTACAATCATTTTTTCTTTGAACCAACTGTAGATGCATTTGTGGATTCCAATTTTTCCAAGTAGACAGAACTCATACAAATAAAAAATAACATAGTGTGCTTAGAAAATAGTTTCTAAATACCTGCATGAGTTTGATAGCAGCACACAGGCCAACAAGATAAATCCCTGGATGATTTCATTTGAATAAAAATGAATAATAGAGCAGTTTACTAAGCAGTGGAAAAAACATTCTAATGCTAGCTATGGCATTTCCTTCTTGGATCACTGTTTTGGGGATAATAAGGTTTGTTTATAAGGTCATTTGAGAGCTTCTGAAGGAAGGGGCTATTACTGTCTCTCAGATCGTATGCTCCAAACTACTTATTTGCATCCCTTAAATATTACTGATAAATTCAGAAGATTGGGGATGGCTTTAAAATGTAAGCCGCAATATTTGTCCTACCTATTCCATCATTGGTCACTTCTTGGTGGGCCATGAAATTCCGTAGTAGCACCAATTAGAGGGACAGTCAAGCTGAGAAATCAATTCAGCATCTCCCGTAAGTAAACCTATGTTGCTTTTCTTTTAGTGGTTCAAATGATTTCTGGAAAACCACCATCCTATGTCACTGCCCTGCCCAAGTCGTCTGGGAAAGGCGGCACGTACCAGCTGCAGCCTGTCCCCTGTGCAGCATGTGGACCTCTCGTGTATAAGTGATGACAGAACAAGTCAGTACAGCACCTCAGATTACTCCCCTCCCCTGCCCAAAGCCATCTGGGCCCGGGGTTGACACGATTATGTCCTTGAACCAAGACAGACTGTACTTTCTTCATTTTTTTAACCTGGGCCACCTGGGAGCACTACGGCGGGCAGGCCTGGGCACCTTCCCAGGCCCAGGGGTCAAGCCTGGGGTCCCAGCCATGGGGAGGGTTCCGGGGAGGGGTGGGCACAAGGGCTGATCGGCACGTGCTGGGCGTTTGTCGTACTTAGTGCTTTGAATGCCCTGGCTGGGGTCCCCGGTGCCTTTCTTCTACAGGGGGCCCGGCCCCAGCTTCCATCTGTCCGCCCAGGCACAGGTGTGTCCAGCCCTCCAGGTGAGGCCCTGTGAGGGATCCCCGTGCCGTGCAAAGACAGTGAAAGTCAAGCACGTGGGGACAGTGGCGGCCACCCACTAACCACCAGTTCCTGTCACTTGAGTGTGTGCCTTAGTTAAGGGGGCACCTGGGTTGGGTGACACTGAGCGGACAATGTCGTAATGATGCAGAAATAGTGATGTAGCAATGATTTAGCCATGCTGAGCAGTAATGTCGCAATGATGCTGAATGTCCCACATCATGAAAGTAAGGAGAATCCTATAGTTGCATTGGTGCAAAATAGGCACTCAAATAATTTTAGAATTAATTTTAAAATTTTCTAGACAAATTTCTGGGAAATTCACTTCTTCAGCCTTGCATGAGTTTGTGCACAGGCAGAGATTCTGGTTGCCGGCACGGAACGGATGCAGAAGAGTTGACACCCTGAAGAGTTTTCTCGCACCCCCTTTGCGTTCAGATCCTCCCTCAACCCCTCATTCCTGGGAGCCACTTCCCAGCTCTCTGACCCTATAGGTTTGCCTCTTCCAGGCTGTCCCATAAGTGGAATCTTACAGTTCAAATCTTACCTTTGAGGTGGGTTCTTGCACTTAGCAAAATGCAGGAATAATTTTTTTAGTTTCAAAGGAATGTTTATTTTTGCTTAGTGGAGGCTAGAGGAAGAAGGCAGGGAAGACTCAGCTACTGCAGAATTGACGCAGAAAGTAAGTCAGACGCTGCTGAAACACTAAGGCTTTCCTTCACATGTTACAAGAATTCCAGCTATTTAAAGCATAAGTTTTCTGATTTGCCTTTTCTATTTTGGGTATATTCAAATATATGTCTTCTGGAAGCATCAGGGAAGAAAAGGTACCTCCTCACAGACGTTGCTTAGTCTCTGCATATGGAAATATAATTATCTTCTAAATTGTATTTTTTAGTTAGTTTGGCACTTGAGTTTATTTCTATGGCTGGTGAGAGAATCCTCAGCAGTATATTTTCCTGTTCTCTGGAAAACTGCTGACCTTCCAAGCTGTCATTTTATTCAGCACAATCTGTGCTGCACAGTGCAATTATGCATAATACAAAATGAGTTGGATCTGAAAGAGGTGAGAGGAGGCCTGGCTTGTATTTTACTGCCCCAGGGACATTTCCAACGTCCATCAATGTTCTCCACCTTCTATTCTAAGTAATCTCTTTGCTGCTGTGTTCTGCTCTTTCTTATGCTGGAAACCATTATTTAGGGAGGGAATTAATATTGTACTTTGGGATTCCCATTGAGATGAACATACTTAGCAGGTAGAAAGTGAGTTCAATACCTGCTGAGTAAGTAAAAGCAGTAATCTCCATTTTATCTATCCTTTACACACACATTTCAAACACACTCACACTCATGTGCCATGGGGAGAGGTGGCTTGTAATTTTTGGATAAGTGTGAGCAGGGAACAAATAGTCCGCACTGCAAACTGCTTTGCCTTTGCAGTTTATTGTTAATTAACAATAATTGTATGCTCCCCTAAAGAAACAGATATGTTGAGGGATGTATCAAATGCTATGGACCACTGAGCTAAGATAATGTCTGTGTAAAGTTGCTTGGATGGTTAAAATCAGGCCAACTGAATTGATGAGATTTGCCAATGGGCTCAATTCTCCACTTCCTATTTCTTTAGAATGTGTTACAATTCAAATGGGTTTTCAATATTTATTTTCTATTGCATTTTCTTTGTGGTTGACTGGGTTATTTATTTGGTTCTTAAAAACTTCGTACTTGAAATTATGGAGCGCTTGTGACCTTAAATATAAGAAGTGGTGTAATTCCATGTCTAAGGACAGCATTGAAATTTGATTCCTATTTTTACCACCATTGTTATGTTGAGCTTACTGTAAAACCCTTCACTGGTTTGTCTCTTACACTGGAGAAAGATCAAGTACAGTATTAATTTCTTTTTAAATGTTTTTTATTGTGAAATATAACATATATACAAAAAAGTAATGTTTCCAAGTATATTTAGCAAATAGTTATAGAACAGATTTTAAAATTTGGTATGGATTACTCACTGTTATGGGTTACAGTTCCACAATTTTTTTTGTTTTTTCTTTTAGCTACTCCAAGTCACTAGAGACCAAAAGAATTATCCATTTAATGATTGAGCATTATCAAATCCTGTCTTCTCTTTTATACTCCTTCTTCTCTCTCTCTCTCTCTCTTTTTTTTGTGAAAAATAACACATGTGCAAAACAATTTCAAATCACATAGCAACAATTAGTTATAGAACAGATTCCAGAGTCTGGTGTGGATTAGAGTTCGACAAGTTTAGGTTTTTACTTCTAGCCACTCTATGATACTGGAGACTAAAAGAAATATCAATATAATGATTCAGCACTCATACTTATTTGTTAAACCCAACCATCTCTGTATAACTCCACTATCACCTTTGATCTGTCTCCCACCCTTTAGGGGTATTTGGACTATGCCCTTTCTAACTTTTTCATGTTGGAAGGGGCTGTCTATAATATGGGATAGGGGGATGGAACTAGCTGATGTTCTGGAGAGGGTGGCCCCTCTGTATTTCAGGACTTACCTGGTCCAGGGACCTATCTGGAGATTATAGGTTCCTTGAAAGTTACCCTAGTGCATGGAATTTTGTAGAATCTTATATAACATCCTAGGTATTCTTTAGAATCAGCAGGAATAGTTTTGGTTGGGGTTTAACAAGCTATGGTAGATAGCAATGTCTAACTGAAGCTTGCATAAGAGTGACCTCCAGAGAAGCCTCTCGACTCTATTTGAACTCTCTCAGCCACTGATACATTATTTGTTACACTTCTTTTCCCCTTTTTGGTCAGGATGGAATTATTGATCCCACAGTGCCAGGGCCAGATTCATCCCTGGGAGTCATCTCCCATGGTGCCAGGGAGATGTTCACCCCTGGATGTCATCATGTCCCACGTAGGGGGGAGGGCAATGACTTCATTTGCAGAGTTGGGCTTAGAGAGAGAGAGGCCACATCTGAGCAACAAAAGAGGTCCTACAGAGGTGACTCTTAGGCACACCTATAGGTAGGCTAAACTTCTCTGCCGCAGGTACTGTATTAAATTCTAAAAAGCATGTGGCTCACTCTTTATATTTCATTGGAAACGTCACATTGGCTAGATTTCTTCTGACTGGGTAACCCTCTTTTGAAGTCAGGAATGTTATAATGCAAGACCTGTTGCTGAGTTGTGTAGGTTTGGCTGTCATAAAAAATGGCAGTGAATGCTTCCTCTTTGTGTTCTCTGTGCACCTTGAACATGTTCTTGTAACCAATGGCTTTATGCCTCAGATGTCTGGGGGCTTCCAACAAAGTCACGATAGCTACTTCTTTGTGCACAAGGAGCCCAATGTTTTTGAATAAATGTGAATGCAGTGAGAATTGCAGTTTCACCATTGTTCTTAGAACAAAAAGACAATAAACTATGACTTTTGAAATGAAGGTTTGGAGATCTAATCTGCTATAAAATCAATTACCGTTTGCCAGGTTCTTTATATTAAAGCTGATTATTTAAATATAACCCCAATGTCTTGAGGTTCCATCAACCCGTGATGAAGCCCATAACTCCCACACTCTCTTGCTTTGGGAGCCACCATCTGCATTACCACAGACCTGGGCCATCTGAACTGCTCACCACTCCCTACATCGCGAGAATATCCGAGCACCTGACACAGGCCAGGGAAATGTTTGAATTCTAGCTAGCCAAGGTGGAGATTCCTCAGTGATCACCTGAGACGTTCCTGTGGAGCCCTCAGTGTGGTCATGCCTTAGTAGTAGAGCTGAGCTATCTCTGGAATAAAGGCTACTATAGCGCTATTCAAACAAGGCTTAAGAAGACTTCAAAGAGATCAAATTGACTTACAAATAACTGTCTTCCAAAACAAAGCCAACACTCTTTAAAAGAAGGGAAGAAACGCCAGATACTTGGCAATATATTAATTACAAAGGTCAGCAACCAGTAAAAATTACTAGGCATGCCAAGAAGGAGGAAAAATAACCCATGACAAGAACAGAAATTTGTCATGAGAAATAGATCTAGAAGGGACAAAGATGATGAAACTGTGATGTTTCAACAAGGATGTTAAAATATGCATTATAATGTAACTAAGTATTTAGAGGAAAACATAGATGCAGTGAGGAGAGAAAAGGAAGATTAAAAATGGAACTTTTAGAGATGAAAATATATTATCTGAAATAAAAATTTCACTGGATAAGATGAACAGCAGATGGGGCACTGCAAAAGAAAATATTAGAGAAATTGAAGATATAGAAATAGAATTGATTGAAAATGAAACACACAGAGAAGGTATTGAGGACATATGAACAGAGGCTCAGTGACATATATGGCAATATTAAACAGTTTAATATACGTAATTGGAATTCAGGACAGATTCTGATGTTAGGTGAAGAAAAGGAAAAATAATCAAAGAAATAATATTGGGAAATTTTCCAAATTTGTTGAAAACTACAAATTCAAACATCCAAGAAGCTCAAGAAACCTCAAGAAAGATAAATACCCATGCATCCATAGCCTCACATCAAGACTTATCATATTGTAAAAGCAGTCAGCAGAAAACATACATAGTAGCTGCAGTGAAACAAGGATAAAAATGACAGCAGACTTCTGGTCAGAAACTATATAAACCAGAAGACAATGCTATAACATCTTTAAAGTGCTGAAGAAAAAACTGACAATATGGAATTTTATAATCACAATCAATATTCTTCAAAACATAAGACAAAATAGACTTCTGGTCAACAAAGACGGCGGTGTGAGTCTGCCCGAGGTTCTGTCCCCCAGCAGGATGTTTGAACAACTGGCAGACACCGGGAGAGCCATCTTGTTCAGGACTCCAGAAAAGAGTTCAAGCATTCTGGTCACTGGGCAAGTGCTGAATCAAGAAATCAGAACTGGTGGGAGTTCCTGAGGCCGCTGCTGTCCCCTCCCTGGCCCTCCCTCGCACATGTGCAGCCCATGCGCTCACGGGGGGCTCTGGGCCTGTCTCAGAGGCAGCGGGACAATGTCTGTGCATATGTGGGGGCTGTGAGGGGTGCTCCCCTCTCTGCAGTAACCCCGAAGGCCGAGCCTGGACACTTACTCCTGACTCACCATGAGAACTTTCCCTCCAGTCAAAAGTCAGTGTGATTAGAGGGCAAAGAGTGTGTGTGTGTGGGGATCCTTAGGGTGGGGTTGAGCGACCTCTGGCAGCTGAGAAGGCAGGGGAGGTGGACGGCCTCGGCTTCATCGTCACCGTGGCGCTCAGGAGGCCCGTTGGGAGCAGCGATGGGCAGCAGCTGCAGCAGAGAGGTGGGGGAGCGCCCGGGGAGCGGAGCCGCATGGATGGTGGGGATGGGCCCCTTTTTTGAGAAACTTGGTTGTGAAAAGGAGTGAGAGAGGGAGGAAGAGATGGAAGGGAAGTGAGTGGTGGTTTCCTCACTGGGGGAGCAGAGAGCAGAAGCTTCTCAGTTGCGTGAGGTGCTTAACCTGGGCTCAGGTGGAAGAGGTGGCCCGGAGGAAGGGGCCTCCACCATTGTAGCCGCTGGCCAGATTAGGTGGGGAAGGGGTTGGGGTCTGGGTCTCCAGGGGAAGGGGTTCCCTAGATGTCACAGTGAGTGTGTGACTCCCCAACCCAGGGGAGGTCCATGAGCTCGTGTCAGGGACCTTCTGAATTGGGGGTGCTGCAAGGAATCTTGTGATTCTGAGAACATGGCCTTTCTGGGTACGTAACAGCTCAAATTACCACCCTATGTACTGTGTATTTATATCCAAGTACAAGGTTGTTTCTTCCTTAGCACAGACTCAGGACTAGCACTAAAACTCAGCACCAAATTTAGGATTTCTTCCTTGCTGCAGTAATTAACCAGAGACGGTGGAAGTTTGGCCACCTGTATATCCTATTTTCCAACTTCTTTTCATTTTCATGGCATAAAACAACACTAGCTTCTCAGAGAAAAATCTGCTATAGCTACATGGAAATATAAATTTCTTAGTTTTTTTCTTATAATCATAGCAAATAAATGAGTATCTATAAACAGATAAGATGACACTAAAATGTAAGGGCTTAATTTTTTTTAAGCATTAGGCAATCCAACAGAGTTCTGATTTTTCCTGTGTCTTAATCCCTTAGGGCTGCTAAAACAAAGTACCATAAACTAGATGGCTTATAGCAACAAAATGTTATTGTCTCACAGTTCTTGAAGCTAGAGGCCCAAAACCAAGTTGTGGGGGCATGTGTGCCCTCCCGTGCCCACAGGGAGACTCCCCCCTGGCCTCCTCTACCTCTTGGCATCTGCTGGCACTCCCTGGCGTCCTTAGTGTGCAGCCCCAACACTCGGGTCCCTGCTCTGTCGTCAGGAGAATTCTTCCATGTCTGTGTCTTCTCCTCTTCTTCAGGGTCCTTCTCCTGTGACCTCATTTTACCTAATCCATCTACACTGATCCTGGTTCCAAATAAGATCACCTTCACAGACACCAGCAGTTAGGACTTGGACATACCTTTTTTTCGGAAGGACACAATTCAACCCATGACTCCCCGCTCTGCTTTTCCTCCTTGGCTTCATTTTTTAATTGAAGCATAATTCATATGCTGTAAAATCCAACCATTTTAATGAAGCATAATTCATATGCTGTAAAATCCAACCATTTTAATGAAGCATAATTCATATGCTATAAAATCCAGCCATTTTAAGGGCACAGTTTAAGACTTTGTATTTTAACATAAAAAAGTAAAACCACTTATACATTTTAAAAAATCCTCACAAAACACTAATGTGGAACAAATTTAGAAAACTATGGATATTCTTCCAAAGACTCTATAATCAGTTTGTTTTATAGATGCATTACTCCCTAGTTTCAAGAATCAGTAAATTCCCATGCTATGTAGAAAGGAATCTGGAATGGAGAGCAAAGTTAAGCATTGCTCACTTCATTTTATGAAAGCAGCAAAACCCCAGTACCAAAGAGATGCAGACAAGATGCCATAGAACAGTCTGATTTATTGATACATATGTGAAACACTGCAAAGAATCAAAGACAATATAGTAGTATAAAAAATAATCATCCCTCATGTGCAATAGAGTTTATTCTAGGAATGCAATGGTTATTAAATCTAATATTAGGCAACTAGTTGAAATAAAATAATATTAATGAATAAATTAACAATGGGATATATTCATTTTAAAGTATGTCACGTAGGTATTTAAGAAAGTCACCTCTTTTTTTACTTAAAGTAAAATAAAACAAATCTCTTTGTAAAGTAAAAATGGAAGGGATGTTCCATAATGTGACAAAGCATTTCAACTTTAAATTAACAACCTTCAGCCAACTTGCTGGTGAAACCCAGAAACATGCCCTTTAAAATTAGTCACAGGTTAGGGAATCCTTTCTCAATAGGATGGTTTAATGACACTCTGGAATTTCTGGTCAGTGCTATCAGATATGAAAGAAATAGAAAGACGTACTAGAAAGGAAGTGGTCCACAGATGCTGGCCTGAGCTCCAGTCCTGGGACAGCAGGGGCTTCTGCCCCCCAGCAGCAACCACGGGGTGGAAGGAGCCGTGCGTCTTTTTCCTATTGGCTTTCTTCATTTGTGAGAGTGTGTTTCTTGGTTTGCTGGGTTCCTGAGGGCCCAGTTTTGGCCCTCTCAGTGGCAGGGGTTCTGGTCTCCCACAAGCATTTACCGAGACACTTTGTTTGGTTTCTTTACTTTTTCTTTTTTGTGGTTGTTTTGGTGTGTGTGTGTGTTTCTCAGGCTGGTGGATATTTGAGGGACCACCTCTGCTGGCCTCAGTTCAGCCCTCGCAGTGGCCACAGCTTCTGGTCTCACACCAACACCCCTGGGAGGTGAGGAGCCAATGGACCGTTTGGGGATTGTTCTTCTTTTTCTTTCTCTCTCCTTTTTCTCGGTCAGGCAGATCCATGAGAGACCAACACAGACCCGGGCCTCAGTTTTGGCCTCTGCAGCAGCAGTTTTTACTTCTTATCTGTCTTAGTTTTGCTAGACTGCTGTCATACATACTGCAAACTGGGTTTGGCTTAAATGGAAAGTTCCTGTCTCACAGGTTTGGAGCCTGGAAGACTTGCTTTTTCTGGAGTTGGTGGCAATTTGACTGGCTGGCAGCCCCTGGGTTCCTTGGTTTTCCTTTCCCATCGTGGAACTCTCCCCTTTGACTTCTGTGTTGCAAAGATTTCCAGCTTCTGGCCCCACCTGCGGCTTTCTCTCTATAAGGTTCATTATTGGGTTGAGCTCCATCCTGATTCACTTGGCTGCACTGCAACTAAAATAACACTTATGAAAGGTTCTATTTACAGTGCATTCACCCCACAGGCATGGGATTAATATTGTAAAAATGTTTTTTCTGGGGTATATAACTCAATCTATCATTATAAGTTCAATAAACTAAAGGATAACATGGACAAAGAACTAAAGGAAATTGGGAAAGCAATATGAACAAATGAGAATTTAAATAATGCCCACAAATAATAAAAATGAATCAAATGAAATTTCTGGAACTGAAAGGTACAAAAACTGAAATGAAAAATTCAACTAAGGGGGTTCAAATAGCACATTGAAGCAGACAGAAGAAAGAATCAGCAAACAGGAAGGTAAGACAATTGGAATCATCCAGTCTGAGGAGCAGGAAAAAAAAAGAATGGAAAAAAAAAAGAACAGAGCCTGAGGGACCTGTGGGACACCATTATACACATCATGGAGTCCTAGAAAAATGAGAGAAAAGGACAAAAAAATATTTAAAGAAATAATAGCTGAAATCTTCCCAAATCTGATGCAAGATATGAATAGACGAATCCAAAAATTTCAATGAACTCCATGCAATAGAAACTAAAAAAAAAAAAAAATCCCTACCAGGACACACTATAGTTCAGTTGTCAAAACAAAAAACAAAGAGAAAATCTTGAAAACAGCAAGAGAAAGGTGATGTTTCAAATGTAAGTGGTCCTTAATAAGAT
>PVIY010049394.1:0-16757 GCA_004026745.1 Myrmecophaga tridactyla | reverse complement strand
TATTTCTTTGTCCTGCCTGATTGCTCTAGCTAGATCTTCTAGCACAATGTTGAATAATAATAGTGACAGTGGACATCCTTCTCTTGTCCCTGATCTTAGGAGGTGTCATGGCCAGATTCATGTTTCAACTTGACCAACGGGTGGTACCTGTTTGTCTGGTTGGGCAAGTGCTGGCCTGTCAGTTGCAATGAGGACATTTGATAGAATTAAATCATGATCACATTGGCTGATTCCATTTGTAATCAGCCAAAGGGAGTGTCTTCTGCAATGAGTGATGCTTAATCTAATCACTGGAAGTCTTTTAAGGAAGATTCAAAAGAGACAGTCTCTCTCTTCCTGCTTAGGCCAGTGAGCCTCTCCTGTGGAGTTCATCCAGACCCTCCATCAGAATCGTCAGCTTTACAGCCTGCCTTGAGGATTTTGGACTCTGCATTCTCATGGTTACTTGAGACACTTTTATAAATTTTATATTTGCAAGTGTTTCCTGTTGATTCCGTTTCTCTAGCAAACCCTAACTAATACAGAAGGAAAGATTTCAGTCTCTCCATTGAGAATGATGCTGACTACTGTTGTTTCATATATTCCCTTTATCATATTGAGGAAGTTACCTTTGATTCCTAGTTTTTGGAGTGTTTTTGTCACAAAAAGATGCTGAGTTTTGTTAAATGCTTTTTCAGCATCATTCGAGGTGATCATGTGGCTTTTCCCTTTTAATTTGTTAATGTGCTGTAGTACATTAATTGATTTTCTTGCATTGAGCCATCCTTGCATTCCTGGTCTAAACCCCAGTTGATCACGGTGTATAATTCTTTTAATATGCACTTGGATTCAATCTGTTAATATTTTATTGAGAATTTTTGCATCTATGTTCATTACAGAGATTTTTCCTTTCTTATAGCATCTTTACCCATTTTGGTATTAAAATGATACTAGCTTCATAAAATGAGTTAGATAGAGTTTCTTTGTCCTCAAATTTTTGGAAAAGTTTGAAGAGGATTGTGTTAGTTTTTTATGGAATGTTTGATAAAATTCCCCTGTGAAGCCATCTGTCACTAAGCTTTTCTTTGTAGGAAGATTTTTGATGACGGATTGAATCCCTTTACTTGTGATTGGTATGTTGAGATCGTCTATTTCTTCCTGAATCAGTGTAGCTTGTTTGTGTGTCTCCAGGAATTTGCCTATTTCATTTAAGTTGTCTAGTTTGTTGGCATGTAGTTGTTCATAGTATCCTCTTAGAGATTTTTTTTTTATTTCTTCAGGGTCTGTGGTAAGGCACCCCTTCTCATTTCTGATTTTGTTTATTTGCATCTTCTCTCTTTTTTTCTTTGTCAGTCTTGCTAGTGGCCCATCAATTTTATTGATTTTCTTTAAGAACCAAAGTTTGGTTTTATTGATTCTTTCTCTTGTTCTTCTGTTCTCCCATTCATTTATCTCTGCGTCAATCTTTGTTATTTCTCTTCTCCTATTTGCTTCAGGGTTAGTTTGCTGTACTTTCTCAAGTTCCTCCAAGTGTGTTATTAAGTCCTTGATTTTTGCTCTCTCTTGTTTTTTAAATGTAGGCATTTAGTGCAATAAATTTCCCTCTCAGCACAGCTTTTGTTTGCCACATCCTTTAAGTTCTGATGAGTCGTATTCTCATTTTCATTCATCTCCGGATAGCTACTCATTTCTCTAACAATTTATTCTTTGATCCATTGGCTGTTTAAGTGTGTGTTATTTAATGTCAATATATTTGTGAATGTTCTCATTCTTTGGTGGTTATTGAGAGCCAGCTTCATCCCGTTGTGATCAGAGAAAGTGCTTTGAATAATTTCAATGTTCTTAAATTTATAAAGACCTATTTTGTGCCCCAGCATATGATCTATCCTGGAGAATGTTCCATGAGCACTAGAGAAGAATGTATAACCATGTGCTCTGGGGTGCGATGACCTATATATGTCTGTCAGGTTTCATTTATCAAGTTATTTAACTTCTCTATTTCCTTGTTAGTTGTCTGTCTGGTTGTTCTATCTATAGAGAAGAGTGGTGTGTTGAAGTCTCCTAATATTACTGTTGAAACATCTATTGCATCCTTCAGATTTGCCAATGTCTGTCTCATGTACTTTGGAGCTCCTTGATTGGGAACATAAAGATTTATGATTGTTATATCTTCTTGGTGAATTGACTCTTTAATTAGTATATAGTGTCCTTCTTTGTCTCTTATGATGCCTTTACATTTAAAGTTTATTTTGTCCAATATTAGTATAGCTACTCCTGCTTTCTTTTAGTTACAGCTTGTGTGGAAAATCTTTTTCCACCCTTTCACTTTCAATCTATTTGTATCCTTATGTCTAAGATGAGTCTCTTCTAATCAGTGTATAGCTGGATTATGTTTCTTAATCCATTCTGCTAATCTGTATTTTTTAATTGGTAAGTTTAGTCCATTAACATTCAAAGTTAATGGTATAGTAGTGGTATAACCAGGACATATGGCTGTTCTACATTTAGCTTTCTGAGGAACTGCCAAACTGTCTTCCATAGTCAGCTGCACCAATTTACACCCCACTGGCAAGGAATGAGTGTTCCTGTTTATTCACATCCTTTCCAGCACTTATTTTCCATTTTTTTGATAGCAACCATTCTAGTGGATGTGAAATGGTATCTCATTGTTGTTTTATTTTTTGTTTGTTTGTTTTGTTGTTTTATCTTTTTTTTTATCTTTTTTGTTTGTTTTGTTGTTTTCATTGTTGTTTTGATTTGATTTTCCCGATGGATAATGATGCTGAGCATCTCTTCAGATGCTTTCTGTCCTTTGTATATCTTCTCTGGAGAGATCTTTGTTCAAGTCATTTACCCATTTTTAAATTGGGTTCTTTATCTTTTTTTTTGTTACATTGAAGGATTTCTTTATATATTCTAGACATTAAACCTTTATCAGATATGAGGTTTCCAAATATTCCCTATATTGTGTAGGCTGTCATTTTACTTTCATGATAAAGTCCTTTGAGGTTCAAAAGGTTTTTATTTTGAGGATGGTTCTATTTATCCATTTTTTTATTTTGTTGTTTGTGCTTCAAGTATAAAGTCTAAGAAACTGCTGCCTAACACATAGCACTGAAGATGCTTCCTTATGATTTCTTCTGGGAGTTTGATAGATCTAGCTGTTATATTTAAATCTTCGATCCATTTTGTATATGCTGTGAGGTAGGGGCCCTTTTTTTCAAAAGGAGACTATGCTGGTTTGAAAGTATTATGTACCCCACAAAAGCCATATTTTAATCTTGATCCAAACTAGTGGGAGCAGCTGTATACTTTAATCCTAATTCAATGCTGTAGACTGGAAATTTTTGGTTAGATTATCTCCACAGAGGTGTGACACATGCAATTTTGGGTGTGACCTTTGTTTAGAGGGACATATGACTCCACCCATTTCAGGGCGGTCTTGATTAGTTTACTGGAATATTTTACAGGAGGAAACATTTTGGAGACAGGCAGAAATGACAGAAGTGACAGAACCAACAGAAACTTCACAGTGAGTGAAACAGATGCAGACACTTGGAGAACAGAGACACAGATGTTTGGAGATGCTTGGAGCCCAGCAGACATTGCCATGGGAAGTTAAGCAAGTGAAAACCTGAAGAGAACCAAGGGAAGCCAAGAGATGAAAACCATCTCTGGAGAAGTAAAGTGCAGAAACCCTACAGGGACAGAGGCTGAAACCAATGGAGCCCAGGAGCAAGGGACAAGCAGATGTCAGTCATGTGACTACCCAGCTGACAGAGGTGTTCCTGACCCATCAGCCTTTATTGAGTGAAGATAACCTCTCATTGGGGACTTAATTTGGACACTTTCACTTACTTAGAAATGTAAACTTGTAACTTATTAAATTCCCTTTTTTAAAAGCCATTCCAGTTCTGATATATTGCATTCCAGCAGTTTGCAAGCTAATACAGATTTGGTACTGGAGAAGTGGGGTGCTGCTTCAGTTTGCAAACACCAAATATGTTGGAATGTTTTTTTTTTCAATGGATAAGGGGAAGATGCTGGAAGTGTTGTGAGGATCTTGATACAGAAGCTCTAGACTGCTTTAAAGTGACTGTTCATAGAAATGTGGACTCTAAAGATTCCTCTGATAAGGCTTTAGAGAGAAATGATGTATGTGTTATTGCAAACTGGAAAGAAGGTGATCTTTGTTTTAAAGTAGCAAAGAATCTTGGTAAATTGACTGGCTTTGGGTGGAAGGCAGATTTTAAAAGCCATGAACTTGAATATATAGCATAAGAGATTTCCAAATTAAATGTGGAAAGTGCAGCCTTTGTTCTTGCAGCATAGAGTGAAATGTGACAGGAAAGAGATAAGCTGAGAACTGAATTCTTGGGTGTAAAGACCAGAAATTGGTGGTCTGAAAAACTCTGAGCTTCCAGAGAGACCCCAGAGAATAATGCCACAAGTGAGGATTTAACCAACATGGAAGCAGTCAGCCATTACAGGACAAGCAAGGATTTGAGATTGAGTTATTCAGGAAGGACTTGTAGAAAGTCCTTTTGTCTGATAGGTATGATCTCAGTGTACTACATAAAAAAAAATAAGTGTTGTGAGATCCATATAAACAGAACCACTGCCAGTCTGGACAAAAGGGACAGAAAACAGACAAATTGGGGGAAAAGTAGCATCAGAGGCAGAACCATGGAGCCTAAGGTCTGAAGCCAAGAAAACTTGAGCCAGGAGAGTGGACCCACCAAAGCACTTGAAGAAGGTGAGTTTGTCCCGAAGGCAGAGGGTGGGCCTTCCACCTCACTTTCTGGAAGAGTCATGCTGCAGGTGTTGGAGAGTGTGGATCACATTTCTTTGGGATTGGGGACAGCCTGGCTGCCACCTCATTTTTCTGGAGGGTTGAGCATGTGCCCCAGAAATGACAGAGATCTCACATGCTGTCCCAAATCTTGGAGTGAGTGGAACCAAGAAAAAGATAGTCTCCCCAGTGTCCCCCAAGATTGCAAGCACCCCAATGTCTGGACAGAGAAAAGCCACTGCATAGGCCCTTGGAAAGGGTAGGACTGCCACTTTCTAAAGCCCTGAGGATGAATGACTCTCAGACTTTGAAATCAAATGGAGTTTCCCCTGCAGGTTTCTAGAACTGTTTGGGTCTGGTGATCCCTATGTTCCCTCCAATTTCTCCCTATGGAAATGGGAATATGTATCCTATGACTGTACCTCCTTTGTATATTTGCAAAAGATAACTTGTTCTTAGTTTTATAGGTCTGTGAGCCAGAAGAAATGTTTTGCCTTAGAATAGACCATGCATGTAACACACTTTGATGAGATTTGGTATTGATTTTTAACTTTGTAATGTATTTGTATTGTAACTGAAATGGTTTAAGGCTTTTGTGATATTATGATGGAGTGAATGCATTTTGCATATGGAAAAAAAAAAACACCTGTCTTTTTTGTGTTGCAGAGGGCAGAATGTGCTAGTTTGAAAGTATTATACACCTCAGAAAAGTCATGCTTTAACCTTGATCCAATCTTGTAGAGGCGGCTGTTTCTTTTAATCCTAATTCAATACTGTAGACTGCACATTTTTTATTAGATTATCTCCACTGAGATGTGACACACCCAGTTGTGGGTATTTACTTTTGATTAGATGGAGGTGTGACTCCACTCATTCCAGGCGGGTTTGATTAGTTTACTGGAATCCTTTAAAAAATGAAACAATTTGGAGAGAGCCAGAAATGATGGAAACCTCAGAGCTGACAGAAACATCACAGCAGAGTGAAACAAATGAAGACACATGGAGAACAGAAACACAGGTGTTTGGAGATGCCTGGAACCCCACAGGCACTACCATGGAATGTTCAGCAAGCCAGTACCTGGAGTGAGCCATGGAGACCAAAAGATGAGAGCCAGCCTGGGAGAAGTAAAATGAAGAATCCTCACATTAACAGAGGCTGAAAGCAATAGATCCCAGGAGCAAGGGATCAGCAGATGCCAGCTACATGACCACCCAGCTGACAAAGCTGTTCCTGATCCATCGGCCTTTCTTGAGTGAAGTAACCTCTTGTTTGTGCCTTAATTTGGACACTTTCACTTCCTTAGAACTGTAAACTTGTAACTTATTAAATTCTCCTTTTAAACAACTGTTCCAGTTCTGGTATATTGCATTCTGGCGCTTGCAAACTAACACAGAGACCATGTTTTCCCAGCACCATTACTGAAGAAACTTCTTTCCCAATTGAGTGGCCTTTAAGACCTTACCAAAAATAAGCTGGCCATATTTGAGGGCTACTTTCTGTACACTCAATTCAATTCCACTGGTCTACATGTCTGTTCTTGTGCAAGTACCATGCTGTTTTTTTTTTTTTTAATATTTTTATTGAGAAATCTTCACACACATACAGTCCATACATGGTGTACCAGTTTGACAGTATTATGTACCCCAGAAAAGCCATGTTTTAATCCTGATTACATCTTGTGGAGACAGATGTTTCTTTTAATCCTAATTCAATACTATAGGTTGGAAACTTTCTATTAGATTATCTCCATGGGGATGTGGCATACCCAATTATGGGTGTGATCTTTTGATTCCACCCATTCTGGGTGGGTCTTGATTAGTTTACACCTTTAAAAGAGGAAACATTTTGGAGAGAGCTTAAAGCATACAGAGCCTACAGAAATGACAAAAGCCACAGAGCTGACAGAAACTTCACAGCAGAGTTGACACAGATACAGACATGGAGGTTTGGAGATGCTTGTAGACCCAGCAGATGTTGCTGTGAGATGCTAAGTAAGCCAGAACCTGAACAGAGGAAATGAAGACCAACCCAGGAGAAGTAAAGCAAGGAACCCCCACAGGAACAGAGGCTGAAAGCACTGAAGCCCAAGAACTAGGTACTAGCAGATGTCAGCCATGTGACTACCCAGCTGATAGAGGTGTTCCTGACACCTTGGTCATTCTTGAGTGAAGGTAACCTCTTGTTGGTGCCTTAATTTGGATACTTTCAGTTCCTTAGAACTGTAAACTTGTACCTGATTTCAACCCCCCTATTTCAAAAAGCAGTTCCAGTTGTGGTATATTGTGATATATAGTGAACTAACACATATGGTATATAATCAATGTCCTAAAATATCACATAGTTGTGTATTCACCACTGTGATAATTTTTTGGAACATTTGCATCACTTCAGAAAAATAAATAAAAAGAAAAAAAAGGAAAAACTTCCATATCCCTAACCCCTCCCTCTCATTGACCAGTAGTATTTCAACGTACCCTATTTTTTATTTATTTTTATCCATAGTTTTTTACTTGTCTGCCCACACCTGGAATAAAAAGGGCATCAGAACCAAGGTTTTCATGGTCACAACAGTCACACTTTAAATGTGATATCTATATAGAATCATCTTCAAGAATCAAGGCTACTGGAACACAACTCAATAGCTTCAGGTACTTCCCTCCAACCATTCCAATACACCATAAACTGAAAAGGGATATCTATATAATGCATAAGAATAGCCTCCAGGAAAACCTCTCAACACTGTTTAAAATCTCTTAGCCACTGAAACCTTATTCTGTCTCATTTATCGCTTCCCCCTTTTGGTCAATGAAGCTTCCTCAATACCATGATGCTGGGTCCTGGGTCTCCTCTGGACTCCTGTCCCACATTGCTAGGGAGATTTACATGCCTGGGAGTCATGTTCCATGTAGGGGGAGGGCAGTGAGTTCACCTCCTGAGTTAACTTAGAGAGAGAGAGGCCACATCTGAGCAACAAAAGAAGTTCTCTGGAGCTGACTTTTAGGCATAATTATAAATCAGCTTAAATTATCCTTTGCAGGAATAGGTTTCATAGTGGTGAGCCCCAAGATTGAACTCTCAGCCTATTGATTTGTTTGACCCCACTGCTTTCAAGAACATCAGGAATTCCCCAAATGGGGAATTTGAACATTTCCTTCTTTCTCCCCACTCCCCAAGGGGACTGTGATGATCTGAAAGGATGTATGTCCCCTAGAAAAGCCATGTTTTAATCCTAATCCCACTTTGTAAAAGCAGCCATTTCTTCTAACCCCTATTCATATTGTATGTTTGAAACTGTAATTAGATCAACTCCCTGGATTTAACCAAGAGTGGTTGTTAAATTAGATTAGGTAGAGGCATTATCCACCCATTTGGGTGGGTCTTGATTAATTTCTGGAGTCCTGTAAAAGAGGAAACATTTTGGAAAAAGGAGATTCAGAGAGAGCAGAGCAGAATGACATGGCCACGAGAAGCAGAGTCCACCAGTCAGCGACCTTTGGAGATGAAGAAGGAAATGCCTCCCAGGGAGCTTCATGAAGCAGGAAGCCAGGAGAAGAAGCTAGCAGATGATGCTGGGTTTGCCATGTATCCTTCTAGATGAGAGAGGAACCCTGACCATGTTCACCATGTGCCTTTCCAGATAAGAGAGAAACTCTGACTGTGTTTGCCATGTGCCCTTCCACTTGAGAGAGAAACCCTGAACTTTACTGGCCTTCTTGAACAAGGTATCTTTTCCTGGATGCCTTAGAGTGGACATTTCTATAGACTTGTTTTAATTGGGACATTTTCTCAGCCTTAGAACTGTAAACTGGCAACTCATTAAATTCCCCTGTTTAAAAGCCATTCTGTTTCTGGTATATTGCATTACTGCTAGCAAATTAGAACAGGAACTTTGAAAATATTTTTTTATTCATTGCTCAAATTGCTCTGGGATCTATCAGGACATCATAAAAACCTGTACAAACCAACAAAATCTTACAACCTATTCAAGATTCCCTGTACTTAGGGTGTTCAACTAAATTGACCATACATGCTAAATCAGAGATAAATTTTGCATGAAATAAACGTATCTTTCTTTGGTCTCACACAGAAAATGAAGTCTTAAAATATGGACCATATCATACTTTTCCCCTGTATTCTGATTTATCTTAGTCATATCCAGATCAGCCTCACTCATACCTCTAGGCAAAGTCTGATCACTTTTCAACTTTTTCAGCAGTTCCTGTATGGGTTATTGCTAACTTTCTTAGCTTCAGTGCTCTAACTATGATTCTCAGGTGTCACATAAATACCCAAAGTATCTGGGACCAACCAAGTTATATACAAACAGATCAGTATTACAGAATTTAGATATAATAGTTACAACTCCTGAATATATATGACTACTGTAAGAGCTAACAATCTAGGACCCTTTACAATAGACCCCAAACTGATAATCCATGCTCTCAATTTTACCTCACTGAGTTGGTATATTACAGCTACTCCATATGAGTGGAGCATAATAATATTTATCTTTTTGTTTCTGACATTTCATTCAACATACCATCCTTACGGCTCACTCACCTAGTTGCCTGCCACAGAAACTCGTTCCTTTTTGCAGTCTCTCAGTTGTCCATTGTATGTATATACCACAGACCCCCTTCCATTCCTCGTTGTACCCTTAGGCCACCTCTATCCATTGTGAATTTGAAACACTGCTGCCATAAACACTATTGTGCAAATGTCCGTTCCGGTCCCCACACTCAGTTCCTCCAGGTATATACTGAGCAATGGAGTTGCAAGATCAAAGGCAACCCCACCCCTAGCTTCCTGTGAAACGACTACACTGCCCTCCAGAGGGGCTGCTCCTCTCAGTTGCTCTTCTACCAACAGTGAATAGGTACCTCTTTTCCTCTGCATTTTCTCTAGCATTTGTTTCTCTCTATTTATTTTTTAAACAGTTTTATTTGCACATTGTTCAATCCAACCTGTGTAAATAGACATGACTTTGCCACAGTAATCTATGTGAAGACATTTCCTTCTCTTCCACAAAGAATCCATATCCCTCCCATATGCCCTCCTCCTGCTGACCCTTAGTTTTTTTTCACTGTTACATTCAGTGAAAGCATAAAACACTGTTACTGTTGACTATTGACCCTAGCTTGCATTGATTATACTTTTTCCTACATACCATCCATTTTCAACACCCTGCAATGTTGATATTCATTTGTTCTCTTCACACAAAAATGTTTTTATATCTATACATTTAATCATTATTATTGTCCACACTAGACATTCCTAAGTTATACCATCAGTCTTTATCCTGTATCTTTCCTTCTGGTTTCATATATGGCCCCAGCCCTTGTCCCTCAACCATACTCACTTCAGCTTCATTCACCATACTTACATTATTGTGCCACAATCAGGTAATATTGTACTATCCATTTTTGAATTTTTACAATCAGTCCTGTTGCACAATCTGTATTCCTTCAGAATCAAATACCCAATCTTGACCCTCTTTCTATCTCTTGATAACCTGTATTCTTAACTTTAACTCTCAAAGTTCACTCATTAATGTTTGTTCATATTAGTGAGACCACACAGTATTTGTCCTTTGGTTTCTGGCTAATTTCACTAAGCATAATGCCCTCAAGGTTCATTCACATTGTTACATGCTTCATGATTTTATTCTGTCTTACAACTGTGTAATATTCCATTGTATGTATATGCTATAGCTTGTTTAGTCACTCATCCATTGATGGACATTTGGGCTGTTTCCATCTCCTGGCAATCATAAATAATGCTATAAATATATTTGCGCAAATGTCTGTGTCCTTGCCTTCGGTTCCTCTGAATATATACCTAGTAATGGGATTCCTGGATTACATGGCTATTCTAAGCTTCATGAGGAACCACCAAACTGCCTTCCAGAGTGGTTGTACCACTTCACACTCCTACCAAAAGTGGAAGTGTGTGCCTCTTTCTCTACATCCTCTCCAGTAGCTGTGATTTTTCTGTTTTATTTATTATTTTAGGTAATGGCCATTCTGGTGGGTGTGAGAGTGCATTTACCTAATAGCCAGTGAGCATCTTTTCATGTGCCTTTTAGCCATTTGTGTTTCCTCTTCAGAGAATTGTCTGTTCATGTCTTTTGTCCATTTTAAAATTGAGTTGTTTGTCTTTTTGTTGTTAAGTTGAAGAATCTTTGTATATATTCTGGGTACTAAACCTTTATCTGATATCTGATTTCCAAATATTTTCTCCCATTGTGAAGGTTGCATTTTTTTTTTTTACATGGGCAGGCACCAGGAATCGAACCTGGGTCCTCTGGCATGGCAGCAGGCAAGCATTCTTGCCTGCTGAGCCACTGTGGCCCACCCTGAAGGTTGCCTTTTAACTTTCTTGACAAAGTTCTTTGATGCACAAGAGTGTTTAATTTTGAGGAGATCCTGTTTATGTATTTCTATTTTTAATGCTCATGCTTTGGGTTTAAGGCCTAGGAAACTGTCTCCTATTACAAGTTTTAAAAGATATTTCCCTACATTTTCTTCTAAAAGTTTTATGCTCTTAGCTGTAATGTTTATGTCTTTGATTGATTTTGAGGTAATTTTTGTACAGGGTGTGAGATATTGATCCTCTTTCATTTTTTTGCTTATGGATGTCAAGTTATCTGAAAACCATTTATTGAAGAGGCTGCTTTTTCCCAGGTTTTTTTTGGCTTGACCACCTTATCAAAGGTCAATTGTCCATAGATGAGAGGGCTATTTTTCAACACTTAATTCTATTCTATTGGTCCATGCATCTATCTTTACGCCAATACCATGCTGTTTTGACCACTGTAGCATCATAATATGCTTTAAAGTTGGCTAGCATGCAACCTCTCACTTAATTTTTCTTTCTCAAGATATTTTCATCTGTTCAGGACACACTGTCCTTCCAAATAAATTTGGTTATTGGTTTTTCTATTCCTGCAAAGTAAGTTGTTGGGATTTTAATTGGTATTGCATTGAATCTATGAATCAATTTGGGTAGAATTGGAATTTTAAGTATATTTAGTCTTCCAATCCATGAACACAGTATGCACTCCCATTTATTTAGCTCTTCCATGATTTCATTAAGCAATTTCTTATAGTTTTCTATGTACAGGTCTTTTGTATCCTTAGTTAAATTTATTCATAAATATTTGATTCTTTTGGTTGCTATTGGAAATGGAATTTTTTTCTCGATTTTCTCCCCAGATTACTCATTGCTAGTATATAGAAACACTACTGATTTTTTGGGTGTTGATCTTGTACCCTACCACTGCTATGCTCATTTATTAGCTCTAGTAGCTTTGCTGTAGATTTTTTGGGGATTTTTGACATATATTACCACATAATCTGAAAAACCTGAGGGTTTTACTTTTTCCTTTACAATTTGGGTGCCTTTTGTTTCTTTTTCTTGTCTAATTGCTCTGGCTAGACCTTTCTGCACAATGTTGATTAATAATGGTCACAGTGGACCTCCTTGTCTTGTTCCTGATCTCAGAGGGAAAACTTTCAGCATTTCCCTATTGAAGATGATGTTAGCTATGGATTTCTCATATATTCTCTTCATCATGTTGAAGAAATTCCCTTTTATTCCTATCCTTTGAAGTGTTTTAATCAATAAATGATGTTGAGTTATCTCAAATGTCTTTTCTACATCAATCAAGATGATCATGTGGTTTTTCTACTTTGATTTGTCAATACGGTGTATTACATTAATTGATTTTCTTATGTTGATCCAGCCTTGCATGCCTGGGATAAATCCCACTTGGTCATGGTGCATAATTCTTTTAACATGACTTTTGATTCAATTTGCAAGTATTTTGTTGAAGATTTTTGCATCTATATTCATTAAAGAGATTGGTTTGTAATTTTCTTTTCTTGTGGTATCTTTGTCTGACTTTGGTATTAGGGTGATATTTCCTGCATAGGATGAGTTAGGTAGCTTTCACTTCTCTTCAAATTTTTTGAAGACTTTGAGCAAGATTGATACTACTACTTTCTCAAATGCTTGGTAGAATTCATATGTGAAGCCATCTGGTCCTGGACCTTTTTTGTGTGTGTGGGAGCTTCTTGATAACTGATTAAATCTCTTTACTTGTGATTGGTTTGTTGAAGTCATCTATTTCTTCTTGAGTCAATGTTGGTTGTTCATGCCTTTCTAGGAAGTTGTCCATTTTGTCTACATTGTCTAGTTTATTAACATAGAGTTGTTCATAGTATCCTCTCATTATGTCCTTTATTTCTTGGAGTCAGTCTTTATGTCTCCTCTTCCACTTCTGATTTTATTTATTCTCACCCTCTCTTTTTTTATTTTTTTATTTTTCTCAACCTAGCTAAGGGTTCATTGATTGTATTGATTTTTCTCAAAGATTCAACTTCTGGTTTTGTTGATTTTCTTAATTGTTTTCATGTTTCAATTTCATTTATTTCTGCTCTAGTCTTTGTTATTTCTTTCTTTTTGTTTGCTTTGTTGTTAGTTTGCTGTTCTTTCTCTGTTTCTTCCAAGAGAACAATTAATTCTTCAATTTTTGCTCCTTCTTCTTTTGTGATATAGGCATTTAAGGCAATGCATTTCCCTCTCAACACTGTCTTCACTTCCTCCCATAAATTTTGATATGTTGTGTTTTCATTATCATTTGCCTCAAGGTATTTACTGATTTCTCTTGTAATTTATTCCTGACCCAATGGTTGTTTAAGAGGTTGTTGTTTAGCCACAATGCATATGTGTATTTTATGCCCATCTGCCTGTTATTGATTTCTAACTTCATTCTGTTATGATCCAAGAAATTGCTTTGTATGATTTCAATCTTTTTAAATTTATTGAGACTTGGCTTGTGACCCAGCATATGATGCATCCTTGAGAATGATCCATGAGCACTTGAAAAAAATATGCATCTTGCTTTTGTGGGATGTAATGTTCTGTAAATGTCTGCTCAGTCTAGTTCATTTACTGTATTATTCAAAATACCTGTTTTCTTATGAGTCTCTGTTAGATGTTCTATCCATCAAGGAAAGCAAAGAATTGAAGTTTCCAGCTGTTATGGTAAAGGCATCTACTTCTCCCTTCAGTGTTGTTGGTGTTTGTTTTATGAATTTTGGAGCACTCTGGCTCAGTGCATAAATATTTATTATTATGTCTTCTCATTGAATTGTTCCTTTTATTAATACACAGTGTCCTTCTTTTTCTCCTTTAAATGTTCTACATTTGAAGTCTAATATGTTGGATGCTGAGCTACTCCTGCTCTTTTCTAATTGCTGTTTGCATGAAATATCTTTTCCCAACCTTTAACTTTTAATCTATTTTTGCCCTTGGGTCTAAAGTGAGTCTCCTGTAGACAGCATATAGATGCTCCCATTTTTTTTTTAATCCATTCTACCAGTTTATGTCATTTGATGGAGATGTTTAATCCATTAACATTTAATGTTATTACTGTAAATGCAGTACTTTCTTCTGTGATTTTGTCTTTGGGATTTCATATGTCATATCTAATTTTTTTTCCTCTTTTTATCTTTACTGGGAGTCTTCATTTATATAGTTTTCTCCGTATCTCTCTCTCCTCCTTTTTCCTATCTGCCTGAAATGCTCCCTTTATTATTTGTTGTAGAGCCATTTTCTTAGTCACAGGTGTTCTGAGTGACTTTTTTTTCTGAAAATATTTTAATTTCTTCCTCATTTTTGAAGAACAGTTTTACTACTCATAGAATTGCTGGTGGCAGTTTTTCTCTTTCAGTATCTTAAATACATCATACCACTGCCTTCTTGCCGCCATGGTTTCTGCTGAAAAATCCACACATAATCTTGTTGAGCTTCTCTTGTACATTATGGCTTACTTTTCTCTTGTTGTTTTCAAAATTCTCTCTTTGACTTTGACATTGATAATCTGATTAGCAAGTGTCTTGGAGTACATCTATTTGGATCTTTATATCCTCCCTCAACTCATTGATTTGATTTTTGATGAGATTTTCCATGTCTGTTAGAACATCCTGAATTAGTTGCTTCAACTTCTGTATCTCATTTGAAGTGTTGCTTTGCTCCTTTGAATGGGCCATAGTTTCAATTTTCCTAGTGTGATTCATTGTTTTCTTCTGGCATCTAGACATTTGATTTCCTTAATTAATTTATGCTGAAGGTTGTTTTCACTCTTTTACCTAGAGTTTTAACACTGGATGGTTTTGTTCTCTATTTGTTCTTTGACATTCAGTACAACTTATTCTAGAACTCTAGCATGGGTTCTGTTTAACCAACATAAATTTGCAGTTTCTGTTTTTCTGTTTCTTGCCTTGCCTATATGGAGACTTTAAAAAATTTTTTTATTGTATAGTATAACATATACACAAAGCAAAGAAATAAAAAAGCAATCATTTCAAAGCACTCTTCAGCAAGTAGTTAAAGGACAGATCCCATAGTTTGTCATGGGCTACCATACAATCCTCTCAGATTTTTCTTCTAGCTGCTCCAAAATATAGGAAGATAGAAGGCTTAAATATTTTTTAGTGCCACAATCTATTTTTTCTTTCTTTTTTTGTGAAAAATAACTTATATATATAAAAAAGCAATAAATTTAAAAGCAGAGCACAGCAATTAGTTTGGGAACATATCTCAGAGTTTGACATGAGTTACAATTCCACAATTTTAGATTTGTATGTCTAGCTGCTCTAAGATACTGGAGACTAAGAGAGATATTAACTTAATGATTCAGCATTCATATTCATTTGTTAAATCCTATTCTCTGTATAATAACACCATCACCTTTGATCATTCTACCCCTCTATTTAGGGGTGTTTCAACTATGGCCAGCCTAACTTTTCCATGTTGGAAGGGTCTCTCACTAATATGGGGTAGAGAGATGGAACTATCTGATGTTCTAGAGATACTGGGCACTCTAGGTTTCAGGACTTATCTGGTCCTGGGACCCATCTGGAGGTTGTAGGTTTCTGAAAAGTTACTCAAGTGCATAGAACCCCTGTGGAGTCTTATATATTGCCCAAGGTGTTCTTTAGGATTGGCTGGAATGGCCCTGGATGGGATTTGACAGGGTATGATAGGTAGCAATATCTAAGTGAAGCTTGCATAAGAGTAACCTCAAGAGTAGCCTCTCAACTCTATTTGAACTCTCTCTGCTGATGATACTTTTTTAGTTACACTTCTTTTCCCCCTTTTGGTCGGGACGGAATTTTTGACCCCACCATGTCAGAGCCGGTAACTCTTAGGCAGACCTATAGGTAGGCTAAGCTTCACTACTAATTACATAAGCTTCATAAGAGTAAGCCTCAAGATCAAGGGTATGGCATATTGATTTCAGTGTCCCTACTATTTGACGCAATATCAGGGGATTTCCTGATGGTAAAATTTAAGAGTTTTCTCCCATCCCTTAAGGGACTTTGCTGATACTTCTTGATTATTTGCTTAATATACTCTAGGATGTATCCAGGCATTTCATTAAGCTATACAGGATTAAAAGACCTCTTCAGGGTTCCTTGTGCTTCAATTGTTCAAATGAGCCTTTTATTTTGAGGATAGTGTCTTCAGATATCATTGACCCAAGTCAGATTTCCCCAGACCAGACAGTCCCACTTCTAAGGAGGAGAGAGTCTCCAGCATCAGTTTCCCTAAGGGTGAGATCCAGTACGTTGTCAGAATTTCCTATGAAGTTTACAAACCCTTTGCTTTTCTTATCCTGCCCACCCTGTGGTACTTGTCTGTCCATGGCTTCCCCACTATAAAATGATGTGGTGCTTTTAATTTCAGCAGTCTTTCTCTGCTAGGGAAATGGTTGAGACTGAGGCTGCAGTAGTAGGTAGACTTTGATTGCTTCTGTCTTCTAGCTCCTGGAGGCTGAATTCCTTGAAGGAGGGATTCCACTTGAGCTGAGCCCCATCCCCTTTCTTTGGGAGGATAACCTTTGGGATATTAAACCCTTTCACCTGACTAGTGATTTTGTCTCTCAGACATGCTTTAGTTCTACCCTTGCAGAGCCTG
>PVIY010049393.1:0-16753 GCA_004026745.1 Myrmecophaga tridactyla | reverse complement strand
TTTTTTTTTCTTTCCTGTGTTCGTTTTATTTCTTTTTCTATTGTCTTTTTGTTTCTTTTTCTGAATTAATGCAAATGTTCCAAGAAATGATGAATATGCAACTAGGTGATGATATTGTGAATTACTGATTATGTATGTTTTATTTTGTTTCTTTTTTTTAATTAATAAATAAATTTTTAAAAAATCTAATGTCCTACCCAAAGTTCTATGTACTTATGTTGTTCAACCAACTATCTACATAAGTTATATTAGGAGATGCACTAGTCAAAATATAAATTTTGTACCAAATAAACATTTTTTGCTTTAGTCTCATACATAAGTTGAAATTTTAAAATATTAATTACCATCTGTTTTCAGTACCCTACAGTAATGACATTCCTTTGTTCTTCCTCATGCAAAAACATTTTAAAATTTGTACATTTAGTCATTGTCATTATGCACTCTAGGCATTCCTAGATTATACCATCTCAATCTTTATCATCTATCTTTCTTTATCATTACATTTATGCCCCCAGCCCTCCTCCCTCTATTATTCTCACATTCAGCTTCTTTCAGTATTTTAACATAATTGTATTACAGTTAGGTAGTGTTGTGCTGTCCATTTCTGAGTTTTTATATTCAGTCCTGTTGCACAATCTGTATCTCTTCAGCTCCCGTTACCCAATATCTTACCCTAATTCTATGTCTTGATGGTCTCTGTTACCAATGAAATATTCCCAGTTTATTCACTAATGTCAGTTCATATCAGTGAGTCCATACAGTATTTGTCCTTTTGCTTTTGGCTAATCACACTCAGCATAATGTCCTTAAGGTCCATCCATGTTGTTACATACTTCATAACTTTATTCTGTCTTACAGCTGCACAATATTCCATCGTATGTATATGCCACAGTTTGTTTAGCTACCTGTCCATTGATGGACATTTTGGTTGTTTCCATCTCTTGGTAATTGTAAATAATGCTGCTATAAACATCGGTGTGCAAATGTCCGTTTGTGTCCTTGCTCTCATGTCCTTTGAGTAGAGACAGCATATAGATGGGTCTTGTTTTTTAAGCCATTCTGCCAGTCTATGTCTTTTGATTGGGGAGTTTAATCCATTAACATTTAGTGTTAATACTGCACGGGTAGTACTTTCTTCTACCATTTTGCCTTTTGGATTTTATCTGCATATCTAATTTTCCTTCTTTTTACCTTTACTCATAGTCTTCCTTTCTACATTCCTCTCCATACCTCTCTCTTCTATCTTTTTGTATCTGCCTCTAGTGCTCCCTTTAGTATTTCTTGCAGAGCTGGTCTCTTGGTCACAAATTCTCTCAGTGATTTTTTTGTCTGAAAATGTTTTAATTTCTCCCTCATTTTTGAAGGACAGTTTTGCTGGATATAGAATTCTTGGTTGGCAGTTTTTCTCTTTTAATAATTTAAATATATCATCCCACTGTCTTCTCGCCTCCATGGTTTCTGCTGAGAAATCTATGCATAGTCTTATCGGGCTTCCCTTGTATGTGATGGATTGCTTTTCTCTTGCTGCTTTCAAGATTCTCTCTTTCTCTTTGACCTCTGACATTCTGATTAGTGTCTTGGAGTATGTCTATTTGGATCTATTCTCTTTGGGGTATGCTGCACTTCTTGGATCTGTAATTTTAAGTCTTTCATAACAGTTGGGAAATTTTCAATGATTTCCTCCATTAGCTTTTCTCCTTTTCCCTTCTCTTCTCCTTCTTGGGCACCCACAACACATATATTCGTGAGCCTCATATTGTCTTTCAGTTCCCTGAGTTCCTGCTCATATTTTTCCATTTTTTCCCTATATTTTCTTTTTCTTGTCGGATTTCAGATGTTCCATCCTCCAGTTCAGAAATCCTATGTTCTGTCTCTCATAATCTACCATTGTAGGTTTCCGTTGTTTTTTTCATCTCTTCTTCTGTGATTTTCATTCCCATAAGTTCTGTGATTTGTTTTTTCAGATTTTCAATTTCTTCTTTTTGTTCATTCCTTGCCTTCTTTATATCCTCCCTCAATTCGTTGATTTGGTTTTTGATAAGGTTTTCCATGTCTGTTTGTATATTCTGAATTAAATGTTTCAGCTCCTGTATCTCATTTGAATTGTTGGTTTGTTCCTTTGAATGGGCCATATCTTCAGTTTTCCTAGTGTGATTTGTTATTTTTTGCTGGCGTCTAGGCATTTAATTCCCTTAATTAGTTTATTCTGGAGATTGCTTGCAATTCTTTTACCTAGGGTTTTCTTGCTGGATGAATTTGTTGTCTGTCTGCCCTTTGACATTCTTTTCAGCTTTATCTGGACCTCTAACTTAAGTTTTGTTTAACAGAGGAGAATTTTTCAGTTCTTGTTTTCTTGTTTCTTGCCCTGCTTGTATGGTGCCTTTTCCCCCCACACTTAGGAGGGTCTACTTAGTTATTATAGACCCCAGCTGGATTTTCCCACACCAAACTGGCCTCCTATCAGGAAGAAAGAGTCACCTGTATCTGTTTTCCCTGAGGGTGAGACCCAGCTGGTTGAAAGACTTTTCTGTGAAGTCTCTGGACTCTGTTTTTCTTATCTAACCCAGTATGTGGTGCTTGTCTGCCTGCAGGTCCCACCAGCATAAGATGATGTGGTACCTTTAACTTTGGCTGGGGGCGTGGTGGAGACAGAGGAGAGGTTGTAGGCTGGTTTTAATGGCTTCAAATTACCAAGCCCTGGTGTCTGAATTCCTTGAGAGAGGGATTCCACCTGAGTTGGGCTTCACCCCTCCCCTGGGGAAGGCGCCGGGGCAAAAATGAGCAACCTCTGCTTTGACCAGGTTCACCTGAGCTGCGAGCCTATTTTTAGTGGTCAGAATTTGTTAATTAATTCCACAATTGGTGTTTGGTTGGGCTCAGTCCCTGCTGCTGGTAAAGTCTCTTTCCTTTCCCCTCTGGGAAGCAGCCTGGTGGGGGGTGGGGCTCACAGCCGGTCCAGCTTGTCCAGATTGGGGTACGCTGTGTGTCCGGTCACTGATGTGGCCCCAGGAGCTGTTCTGTATTGTTTCTGGTTATTTAGTAGTTGTCTGGAGGACAAACTAAAATGTGCACGTTGGTTAGCCGCCATCTTGCCCAGCAATGGTGAAGTATCCATCCCATAAGTTTTGATATGTTGTGTTCTCATTTTCATTTACCTAGTTTCTCTTGTAATCTCTTCCTTGACCCATTGGTCATTAAAGAGTATTGTTTAGCTTCCTTAGATTTGTGAATTTTCCAGACTTCAGCCTGTTATTGATTTTTAACTTCATTCTATTATACTGTGTATAATTTCAATATATTCTTAAACTTACTGAGACCTGCTTTGAGCCCCAACATGTGATCTATCCTGGAGAATGATCCATGAACACTTGAGAAAAATGTGTATCCTGCTGTTGTTGGGCACAATGTTCTGTAAGAGTCTGTTACATCTAGTTCATTTATCATATTATTCAAGATCTCTGTTTCCTTTTGAGCCTGTGTCTAGATGTTCTATCCATTGATGAGAGTGGTGTATTGACATCTCCAACTACTATTGTAAAAGTGTCTACTATTCACTTCAGTGCTAACAGCATTTGTCCCATGTATTTTGGGGCACTCTGGCCCGGTACATAGATATTTATTGTTGTTATGTTTTCCTGATGAATTGTCCCTTTTATTAATACATAGTGTCCTTCTTTGTCTCTTTTGTTTTACATTTGAAGTCTAGTTTGTCTCATATTAGTAAAGCTACCTGCACTCTTCTCTAGTTGTTTGCATGGAATATCTTTTTCCAACCTTTCACTTTGAACTTGGGTTTGTTCTTGGGTCTTAAGTGAATCTCTTTTAGATGGAACCTGGGTTTTTGTTTTTGTTTTTTATCCATTCTGCTTATCTGTGTCTTTTGATTGAGGAGTTAAATCCATTAACATTTTATATTACTACAGTAAAGGCTGTACTTTATTCAGTCATTTTCTTTTAGATTTTATCTGTCATGTCTTATTTTTTCTCTCTTTTAACCCTAGTAGTTGCCCTTCCTGCTAATCTTCATGTCTGCATTTTTCTCCACTGTCCTTTCCTATCTGCCTGTAGTGCTTACTTTAGTATTTCTTTTAGAGTAGGTTTCTTATTCATGAACTCTCTCAGCATCTGTTTATTTGTAAATATTTAAAACTCTCCCTCATTTTTGAAAGACGGTTTTGCTAGGCAGAGAATTCTTGATTGGCATTTTTTTTCTTTCAGTATCTTGAATATATTTGCCTCCATGGTTTCTATTGAGACACCGAACTTATTGAGCTTCCCTTGCATGTGATGGATTACTTTTCTCTTGCTGCTTTCAGAATTCTCTCTTCGTCTTTGACATTTGACAATCTGATTAGTAAATGTCTTGGTGTCTGTCTGTTTGGATATATTCTGTTTGGGGTGTGCTGTACTTCTTGGACATGTATGCAGTTTTATGTATTTCATAGGAGTTGGGAAATTTTCACTGATTATTTCCTCTATTATTCATTCTGCCCATTTTCCCTTCTCCTCTCCTTCTGGAACACCCGTAACATGCATGTTTGTGCACTTTATGTTGTTATTCAGCTCTCTGAGATCCTGCTCACATTTTTCCATTTTTTCCTTATCTATTCTTTTGCATGTAGAATATCAGATGGCCTGTCTTCTAGTTCACTAATTCTTTCTTCTGCCTCTTCAGATCTGCTATTATATGTTTCTGTCTTGTTTTTCATCTCTTCTGTTATGCCTTTATTCCCTTAATTTCTGCCATTTGTATTTTCAGGCTTTCAAATTCTTCTGTATGGACACCCTGTGTCTTCCTTATATCCTTCATGTCTTTTTTCCATATTTTCCTTCAACATGTTGAATTGATTTAGAAGATCTGTTTTAACTTTATTAATTAGTTATTTCAAAACCTCCATCTCATTTGAGGTGTTAGTTTGTTCCCTTGGTTGGGCCATATCTTTGTTCTTCCTGGTATGTGTCAAAATTTTCTCCTAGTGCCAATGCATGGGATTTTCTTGCTTAGTTTATTCTAGAGGTTGTTTTATCTCTTTTGTGTAGGGTTTTATTGTTGGTTGGATTTGTTCTCTATCTGTTTCTCTCACCAGCCAGTTGTCAGATTTTTTTCCTGCCCCCTAGTCTCCCCCCAAAATGAAGTACTGCCTCAGGGGTGGGAATAGCCACTGGGCACCATAGCAGTGTCTCTGTGGGTAAAACAAGTGTGCTGTCTCCCGGTGGTATTCTGTTTTGCATCATCTTGCAAGACCTGAGTTTGTTTTAGAGCACTGCTGTAATAGTTGGGTCATCCATATTTCTTGGTCAAAACAGGCACAAGTTCCTGTGCCAGGGGGTCTAGACCCACTCCAGACAACCTGAAATAATTTTCTGGGTAGTCTCTGAAAAAAACCTTCAGTTCTCTTGCACTTACTCTTCTGTCCAGCAGATGGTGATGTTCACTAACTTAATAGTCTTCAGACCTGCGTGCCTTTTGGAGCACAGGCTGGGCCTCACTAGGTCAAGCTGATTGCAGGTTTCCTGTTCCCTCTCTTTTCTTGCCTAAATCTGGCTCAATATGGTCTGTGCCCTCCACTTTATTTGTTGCAGAGTACACTCCCAATTTTCTCACTCTTTAGCCTTCCTCCAAATAGGGATCAGGCCTCTCACTGCCGTTTCTCACAGGTCTGAGGGGAGGACTTTCAGACCTAGGGCTGGAAACACAGCTTCTGTCCATGTTTTCTCAGACTCTGTCTCTTACTGACCTGTGCCTTGAAATGCTGTCCCCTGTCTCCCAGTTCTCCAAAGGGTGAGAGTCTGTCCCACTCCTGTGAGAGAATACCTAGCCTGTTTCCCAGTTGGGAGAGGTCCCTGCTGCTGTTTCTCTGCCCATTCTACACTGTGAGACCCAGTGAGGGGGAGAGGAAAGGACCAGCTGTTCCTGGATGGAAATTTCCTGCTTGATATTCTTCTTCTTCTTCAATTTGAGATTTGTAGGGTCCCTCTCAAGTTCACATCCTCCTCCAGATTTCTGAACAATTCAGGTTTTTTCTTTTTTAATACGGAATCTCCAAGGAGAGATTTTCATTAGCTGTTTATGTCGCCATGTTGATGGCATCCCCCCAAACCTAACTCTTTAAACGACAAACTTTTATTATCTTACGGTATCTGTACTTTCTGAATCTCTGTGCAGTTTAGCTCCATACTCTTTATCAGAGTTTCTCACAATCAATCTGTTGCAATCAGTATGTTGGCCTGGGCTACATCATAAGGCTTGTCTAGGAGAGGCTCTGTTTCCAAACTCACTCAAGTGATTCTGTTGAGTTTCTGGCAGAATTCAGTTTCTGGTGAGCCATTGGACTAAAGGCCTAAGTTCCTCACTTGCTGTTGACTGGAAGCTTCCCTTGGTTTCTTAATTCTCCATAGGGTAACTCCTGGAGTAGATGGCTCCAATCATAGTAAGCAAGTGGGAGAACAAAAAGGTATGAGCAGCATGAAAGTCAGAGTCTTTATATAAATTAATCTCAGAAGTGAAGTTTTTTTTTTTTTTGTATGCTGTATGACAGGATCATATTTCATTATTTTCCATGTGAGTATCCCATTATTGCAGCACCATTTGTTGATTTTTATTTTTGTTTGTTTGTTTGTTTTTTGGGGAAGTGCATGGACTGGGAATTGAATTCAGGTCTCCCGCATGGCAGGCAAAAATTCTACCGCTGAACTACCCTTGCACCCCCTCATTCATTTTTTTATGTTCTGATTTTAGAAGCAAGTAGTAAGTCCAGCCTAACTCAATGGGAAAGTGGTCACAGGGGCATGAATAACCTCTCATTGCCTCTCATTGCCCACTAGTATTTCCATCTACTCAATAGATTTTAGCCTTTGTTCCCCCCTTTTTTTTCAATACTGTTTACCACTCCCTTTCATTGTTCACTAGTATTTCAATCTACTCAATTTAACATTTGTTCCCCCTATTATTTATTTATTTTTAACCTATATTTTTTACTTTTATCTGTCAATATTGTAGATAAAAGCAATATCAGACACAAAGTTTTCACAATCACATAGACACATTGCAACAGCTATATCATTATACATTCATCTTCAAGGGACGTGGCTACTGGAACACAGCTCTGTAGTTTCAGGCACTTCCCTCTAGCCTCTCTAATACACCTTAAACTCAAAAGGGGTTATCTATAAAATGCGTAAGGATAACCTCCAGGATAACCTCACTCTGAAATCTCTCAGCCACTGACACTTTATTTTGTCTCATTTTTCTTTTTCCTCCTTTCGGTTGAGAAGATTTTCTCAATCCCTTGATGCTGAGTCCCAACTCATTCTAGGATTTCTGTCCCACATTGCCAGGAAGGCTTACACCCCTGAGAGTCATGTCCTACATAGAGAAGGGGAGGGCAGTGAGTTTGCTTGTTGTGATGCGAGAGAAAGAGAGAGAGAGGTCACATCTGAGCAACAAAAGAGGTTCTCTGGGGGGTGAGTCTTAGGCCTAATTTTAAGTAGGCTTAGTCTATCTTTGTGGGTATAGGTTTGATATGAACAAACCCCAAGATTGAGAGCTGAGCCTATTGATTTGGTTGTCCCCACTGCTTGCAAGAATATCAGGATTCTCCAAATGGGAAAGTTGAATTTTCCCCCTTTCTCACCATTCCCCCGAGGGGAATTTGCAAATACTTTTTTATTCACTGTTCAAATCACTCTGGAATTTATTGGGGCATCATTCTGGACAAACCTACAAAATCTCATGCCCTATTCAAGGGTATTCCATATGTGCTTAGGGTGTTCAGTTAAACTGTCCATATAAGTTATGTTAGGAAAGCACTAGTCAAAATATAAATTTTGTACCAAATAAACATTTTTTGCTTTAGTCTGGTACATAAATTAAAATTTTAAAATATGAATGACCATCTACTTTCAACACCCTGCAATATTGATGTTCCTTTGTTCTTCCTCATGCAAAAACATTTTTTAATTTGTACATTTTGTCACTATCATTGTACACTCTAGGCTCACTATCATTGTACACTCTAGGCTGATTTGATTTTTTTATGAGATTTTCTACACCTGATTAAACACCCGGAATTAATTGTTTCAACTCTTGTATCTCATTTGCAGTGTTGGTTTGTTCCTTTGGTCCAAATCTTTGGTTTTCCTAGTATGGCTCATTATTTCTTGCTGGCATCTAAGCATTTGATTTCCTTAATTAATTTATTCTGGAGGTTGTTTCCACTCTTTTACCTAGGATTTTCTTAGTGCATGGCTTTGTTCTCTATCTGTTCTTTGACATTCAGTTCAACTTCTAGACCTCTAGTATAGGCTCTTTTCAACTGATCAGAATTTTTAAGTTATTGTTTTTCTTTTTCTTGGTGAGCCTATATGGTGTTTCTTTTTTTTTTTGAGAAGGGTTCTTCTCAGATATTATAGTCCCCAGTCACCTTTTCCCAGACTGGACTGGCTCACGTCACAGGGGTAATAGTTTTCCCTGAGGGTGTGATCCAGAAGGTTGTTAGACTTTCCTAAGAAGCCTGTAGACTCTGCTTTTCTTATCCTGCCTAGCATGTGGCACTTGTCTGCCTGTGGTTTCCCACTCGGGTAAAATGATGTAGTGCCTTTAACTTCAGGAGACTCTCCCTGCAAGGGCCTAGTTGAGACAGGTGAGGTTGTAGGCTGGCCTTAACTGCTTCAGTTTTCCAGTCCCTGGGGCCTGAGTTCCTGGAAGGAGGATTTCCTCTTGAGCTGGGCCTCACCTTTCTATTGGGGAAGATACAACCTTTAGGGAATTAACTACTTTCACCTGACTAGTTATTTTGTCTCTGAAACAAGCTTAATTCTGCCCTTGCCTGGGGCACTGCTGGAGCCTGAGAGTGCTTCCAGTTCTGTCTGAGCTGCTAAGACGTAGAAAAAAATAATAAAAATTTGAAAAGCTTTCTCAGAGGGGGCCTCCTCATTCCACAGGGTTTGACAAACAGTAGCTTTTAAGTTGGTACCAGGCTCTGTGTATCTCCAGGCTCTATGTGTCCCCTTTTAGGAGGTCTAGCCTTTTTGCAATATTTTGTGCTGTCCAACTCAAAAAGCATCTTTTTCTTTTTCCTGCCTGCCCCTCCCCCTTTCTAATGGGGCAAAAACTACTAGTACCTTTAGTCCTCATTCCAGTTTTCTCTGTAGGCGGAGGGCTGTTTTCAGTCATCAGAACTTGTTAATTAATTCTGCAAGTGGAGTTTGTTTGAGCTAATCCCTTGCTGCTAGTAAAATCTGTTTCCTTTCCCCTCTGGGAATCAGCCTATTGTGTCTGTGGGGGAGGGGCACCGGCCTCTGTGGCTTGGGGGACTTACAGTTCTGCATGGGCTCTTAGCTGGTCTGCTTCGTCCAGACTGGTGTACTTTGTGTGTCCGGTCACTGATGTGGCCCCAGAAGTTTTCCTGTACTGTTCCTGACTGTTTACTAGCTGCTCTGGAGGACTAACTAAATTCCACACCTCATTAAGCTGCTGTCTTGCCAATATTCTATATATTTTTGATATATTAAAATATCTTTTGCATGTCTTCTTGATTGTAACTTGTAGTATTGCTATAGAAAGACTTATTTGTTGGTATATAGGAAAAGAATCCTTTTAGGCATATATAGTTTAAATAAATGTGAAAGATGCTCTACTACTTAATTACCTTTAGGTAGATAGGAATGGCCTCCTCCTAGGGCATAATACATTAGTCAAGGTTCTTCAGAGAAACAGAATCGACAGGACATAATATATATGTAAATATTTAGAGATTTAATATAGGAATTGGCTTATGTGACTGTGAGAATTGGTAAGTCCAAATTCTGTAGGGTGGGCCACAAGTTGGAAATGATGATGAAGGTGACATTGATTCCCCAGGAGAAACTGCCTAGCTAAAGTAGAAATAGAAATTTTCCTTTCTGACTGCTGAATATCTTTCTGAGTTTAAGGCCTCCAGTTGTTGGACAAGGAAACTCTTCTCATGCTAAGAACATTTTCTTTGTTGATTATAGATGTAATTGGCCGTAGATGCAGCCAAGTGACTGCTTGATTTAAATCCGTCTAAGAAATACCCTCACAGTGACCAAACAACTGGACACCAAACCTAGCCTAGACACATGAAATTTACCATCACAACACTGAAGTGATGGTATAAATAAAAATTTGAGAGTGGATACTGTCCTATTCCAAAGGTGTTTGCATGACATTTTTTGGAGTTTTTTATCTTGGCCTCCAATATCACAAATTATGCCACTCCTGGATGAAGAATGTTTCATTTGGGACTTCTTTGCTTTCATAATGAAAATCCATTATTTAATAAAATTCATACAGTCAACGTTTGCTTCAGATTTTCTCTGAAATTTTATTTTTTTCAATTAAGGATAACTCTCTAATCTCAAATCTCTCACAACCTTGCTGAATAAAATTCAGCCTTTAAAATATAAAATATTGGTTATATTTTGGGGAAAAGCTCACAATTATCAGTGATCATTAAAGTATGAAGTATCACAAGATTAATGGATTTATTTTAACACAAGTTGAGATAACTCCACTTCCGTCATTAAGCTAATTTTTCTTAGAAGTGCTTTATACCTTGTGTTGATTTGAAGGGTCTTACCATAATTCTGTTTTTCAGGTTTTTAAAGTTGTAGATGAACTTTGCTGGTTAAGTATTATTCAAGTCCTTTAGGCCTTGAATTTCTGATGGCAGCATTTTACAACCTGCCCCTTTAGATATGAAAAGATCTAGAGGTGAGGGTGTAGGGAAAGATTTGTGGACAAATGACTCTGAGGAATGCTGTATATCATACCCTACTCAGAAACTCACTATACAATAACATGTATTAAAAGCTCTGTTAAGATCTCAGTTTAAAAAAAATGTCTGTTTAACCTGATATTTCTCAAAGCTAATTGACCTGGAATCCTCTTTTGTTAGAGCATCTATTAAGATCTGGAGGAGCAATGTTTTATGAACCATTTTTTTGAGCACTACTGTAGTGTAACAAAACTCATGGTTTTCTCAGTAATTGTTAAGTGACCAGTAGAGGGCAAGTGTGAAAAGTAGTAACATAGAAGCTGTGGTGTATCAAAGAAAAATCTTGAGGATGAAGGGTGCTAATATGTTTTTAAAGAAGCGAGTAGATTTTTTAAAAATCACTAGTGAGGGAGCTGTAAATTGAAATTGTGGAATTAAAAGAGGTTGGCAGATGCTATATTCTTTTTTTGTTTGTTTTTTCCTATATTCGTTTATGAAGAGCATAGCTTAGTGTATGATTGAGAAGCAGCAGCATTAGAAATTGTTAAAAGTTTAAATATTGAATTGATAAGGTTATTAATACTAACCTTATTTATTATTTTGTAAGAAAATGCAATTCATACATTCTATACATTTATATTATTTTTGAAGAACTAGACAACTGATGAGAACTGTCAGAAATTCAGTGACTAGAAAACAATACAAGTGAACTGATAAATTTTCTTTGGAAAATTAAATAAAAGAGAAAATTCAGTATAAGTCTAATCTAGAAACAAAAATAGAAAACACAAACATACAAAATTAGGAATCAGTCTAATTTAATGAGGAGATTTAATTATATTTTAAAACATTAAAAATATACCAAATGTTAACATGGTCCACTAAACCTTATAACTATCTAAATCAAAATAGACCGTTTTTCAATAGGAACATTTAGCTTTAGGGTAAAATAATGGCATTTTAGTTTATTGGGGGTTAAATAATTTGCTTGGGGTCATATATACTAACAGGTGGTAGAACCAGGACTTAAGATTTGATCCTTTTTGTCACCAAAATCTGTAAAGCCAATTGCTGGGCTCTATTGTCTCCCTAATGAGGATAGAAAACTTGAAAGAAAAAAAGTGATTTTAAAGTGCAAGAGTGATTCTTAGGTTTTTGTGGTGGTGGTTGTTTTGGGTAGATGTAGATTTATAGAAAAATTATGCATAAAGTACAGTCTTCCATATTTCACCTGTGCTGATTTGAAATGATGTATGGACCCTAGAAAAGCCATTTTTTAATCCTAATCCCATTTTGTAAATACAGCCACTTCTTCTAATCCCTATTCAGAATTGTATGTTTGAAACTGTAATCAGATCATCTCCCTGGAGATGTGATTTAATCAAGAGTGGTTGTTAAAATGGATTAGGTGATGACATTTTTCCACCCATTTGGGTGGGTCTTGAGAAGTTTGCCTGAGTCCTATAAAAGAGGAAACATTTTGGAGAATGAGAGATTCAGAAAGAGCAGAGAAGAGCAACATAGCCAGGAGAAGCAGAGAGAACCAGCCAGTGACCTTTGGAGATGAAGAAGGAAAACGCCTCTAGGGAGATTCTTGAAACCGGAAGCCAGGAGAGAAAGCTAAGGGATGATGTTATGCTTGCCATGTGGCCTTCCATCTGAGAGAGAAGCCCTGACTATGTTCACCATGTGCCTTCTCACTTGAGAGAGAAACCCTGAACTTCATCAGCCTTCTTGAACCAAGGTATCTTTCTCTAGATGCCTTTGATTGGACATTTCTATAGACTTGCTTTAATTGGGACATTTTCTCGGCCTTAGAACTGTAAACTAGCAATTTATTAAAGTCCCCTTTTTAAAAGCCATTCTGTTTCTTGTATATTGCATTCCAGCAGCTAGCAAACTAGAACACCACCCTATTATTAGCTTTGCATTAGTGTGATACATTTGTAACAATTTATGGAGAAACATTTTTGTAGTTGTGCTATAACAGTGTTCTGTGATTTATGTTAGGGTCCACTGTTTGTGTTGTTTGTCGGTTTGTTTGTTTGCTTTTTGGTTGTTGGTGGCTTGGAATTAGAAAAAGATAGTAAGCATTCTGATTAGTTTTATAATAATAAAACCTGACAAAGATCTCATCTCAGTAAATCATGAAAAAGAATAAATTCCATTCCTGTTTTAAAAGAAAGGAATATGCTAAAATAAAAGGAAATTTATTTAATTTGATGGAGTAATCAGAAGACAAATTTAATACTCAGTGGGGAAATCTAGAGGCCTTGAATGTCAAAGTCCAGGCACAATGGGCACAATTTTAATTTGCTGAAGAAATGCAGAACTGAAACCTGGGAAAAGGATATAAAAATTTCTAAAAAAATTCACTTGGAGTATCTAATAGCTAGAAGTACTTAATATATATTTGTTAAATAATTAAATGAGAAAATCAGTGTTATAATTTATAAATTTTATAGTAGCCAAGTTACAAACATTGATTTCACATTCAATAAGTTATATCTAAACTGTCCCATTTCTATTTTTTAGTATCTCATGGTAAATGGTTATACATATTCATGACGATTCTTTTCTTTTAGTTTTCTTTTTACTTATTATAGAGTATTTTAGTAGCTGTGAGACTTAAGGTCACTAGGTGCAAATAAATTTATGGCCATGTAACAAGATGTACAAGGAATTTCTGGACTTTGAATTCTAACTCTACCTCTGCTTATCTGGGTAACCTTGGACAAGTACTTGTCTCATCTATACACGTTACCTATAACAACAGAACCAATCTTATGGTATTAATTTCATGAATTAACATGTATAAAATACTCATTTATAGTGCCTGGCTAAGAGTGAATGTCCTATGAATATTGTCAACTATCATAAGACGCAGTGTCTGTCTCCAGAAGCTCACAGGGAGAGTGATACATAAATAATTACAGCACAGTGTGATCACTGTGTTTATTTACTACTACATTTTGAATCATAGTCATTATTTCTTTTGTATACACTGTATCTTCACATTCTTCTTTATAACCTAAATTAAGTTGTACTGATACATAAAAGCCCAGTTGAGAATTATGGATCATTTAGGATTTGAATGAGTCTTTGACAATTATGTATCCTTTTTGTCTATATTTGTGTGTGATGATTTTGTTTGTGGTTGTATGTTCTTGATTCATTTTCTGAGTTTTCATTTGTAGGAAGAAAAAGTTATTTAAACTTCTGCCTTTTTTTGTGCAGGCAGTTTAGACACAAATGTTACTTAATCCCCAGAGTTGGTATTATCGATAATACCATCTTTTTCAGACACAGAGAGCTGGCTTAAAAAGATTGCAACTTATGTAATGCAATTCAATTCGTTATTTAAGAAGCTAATTGGAGTAAATTGAAGTAATTGGAGCCTAGATCTTTCCGTTATAATAAATTACCTAATTATGAGTAAATAACTGAAATTTGTAATGGGCTTAAAAAAGGAAAACCTTGTTCTAAACAGTAATTTTCCTTTCAGTCTTTAAGCTTGTTAAGAAGCCTGCCTTCTGTTTTTCTTGGGTTGCTCTGCCAAAATGGAGGTGATAGAATATTAGAGGGAGGCAGTAAATACAGAAATGAGAGCAGTAGAGTGTTCTGAAGTTAATCAAGTTTGAATCCTGATTCTGTTACTTAACAAGCTGTGACGTTGGTCAAATTAAACTTCTCTAATCCTCAGTTTTCTAATTTATAAAATGGCTTTAGCAATATATCTCATTATAAGTGTTTAATAGTGATATCATCAGTTAGATTTATTTAGATTCATCATTAGAGTCCATTAGATTTGAGTTTCTTGGTCATCAGTAGCTTATAGCATAAAAGACAGAAATCTATGCCTTTCCCTCTAGTATGAGGGAGAATAATCTTACCCACTAATTTAAGTGGTAATGAAAAAAACAATGAACTATGACTTAGAAATCCTAGGTACAAGGTCCTTGGGTTAGAGAAAACGCTTACACAAATTACCAATACTTAGGCCTGTCTGTTCAATAGAAATACCATCATTAATACAAAGATCAAATAATATAATAGATGTTACTATACTTTGTATAGTGTAGAGAAGGCCATGAAATACAAGCTATTTCAAAAAACTTTTTTTTTTGGATGTTTATATTGCATAGCTCTGTGAAGAAATATTGTCAAGTTTTGGGTCACCATAAAGGACTTCAAATTATAATCCTTTATAACTGTATACTATTATATAATTCATACTAATAATTTAAACTACACACATCTTTTTTCTTTACAAAATATAGCTTTTCTATATCTAATTCATCACCAATGAAAATGAAAATAATAAACAAGTTTATTTGATCCTTTTGGTTGGTTGAAGTAGAGGATGAATCTAGTGTCAAGTAAGGATCCTTGAGAAAACTATATAAATTTGAAAGGAAATGGATTAATCCATGTAAGTATGTTGACCGTAGTTATTAAACCAAAAACTGAAATACATATGCTAAGACAAATTTAAAGTTTGAAGTCAAATATCACCCTATAAAATATAGAAGATATAGTGACATCTTCCTAAATTGATTTTGTAACCCACAAAATTCCACCTACAGTTCAATGTTGATAAACATTTTCTCTTAAATTCAATGACCTTGCATATTTAAGAAAAATATGTATATGTATCTAATTTGGCAAGTACATTTAAAAAAACATACAAAAACAGGTGTTTAAACTCCTATTCTTTGCTAGGAAATTTAAAACTTAAATTTTAAAGGATATACAATATTTATAAACCAAGAATTATAAAAAAGAGTCAACTTTGTGTGGATTCTACTCCTGATTCCATATAATGTTCACATAATAAAATTGTACTATCATTGTTAAAATGCTTTTATTAGTCTTGAGTTTCAGTCATAGTCAAGCCATGCCTGAAGTTCACCTTGAAAAAAATTTTATGGATAGACATAAGGCTAGGTTTTATTTAATGTAGATTATCCTGATGAAGCTTCAGAACAATCATATGAAGATAGATTATTATGCCTAGTTAACATATATATACTCAGTCACCTCAATTTTAAGGGACAAAGCTAAAGTTTAAAACAAGATTGAAATAATTCCATATATCCTTGTTTCTCTGTTCTGCCTATTAGAATTTATTTCCATACACCTTAATTTTCTAATCATATCATGCATTTATAGCATAAACTCAAAAAATTTTAATTTGAAACTTCGGAAGGGGTGTGTAATTTTAATTTTATGACATTATTAGATACCACTGAAAATATTAACTTAAATTGTCAAGATCACACATCTAATAAATGCCAGCATTGGGATTCAAATCAGAGTTTGACTCCATAACCTATACTTATACTGTATTTAAGTATTTTTCTTATGGATCCAGTATGTCTGCATTTCAGTAGATAAATTAATGAAGTCTTTCAGAATATGTGCTTGTATGCAAAGTTCTGACTTTTTTTTCTGCTCAGCAGGGTCTTCCTAGGTATATTTTAAAAGCAGTCTTCCAAATCCTTATGACTATGCATTTGTTTGTTTGTGTTTTTATTTATTTGTGTGTACCAGGTTGCCTGAGAAGAAAAATATAGTTCTTAGGAGTTGGGGCAATAGATTCCTTTTCATATACATCTCTTCATGTGAAATTTGTCTTTTCTTGATTAAGAACTGTAAAATAGTGTTATGTCCATTTACATTATATTTTAGTGGTTACCTTTATTCAGTTTTATTTTAAAACTAATTTTCTGAGCATTTAAATTTATTTGGCTTAAGAGAAAAGACTGACCTTTTCTTTAAAGCAAATATACTTGATTGAATATTAACATATACGAATGTGAGGTATATGTTACCATGTTTCCTTTTAGAAGAAAAGTCTTATCAGCTTCAGAGATATTTTATATTCCTTAGAAAATCAACAGTAGTTTCCTTTAGAGTTCTGATATTCTTTTATGTTATAAAAGAGGAAAGAAATAGCTTCTAAATTATGTATGAAATAGACATATAATGCCCTATGCTTCCTATCTAGGGTC